>JAPQNM010001462.1:5000-24015 GCA_029783475.1 Metacarcinus magister | reverse complement strand
AATGCAGCAATAATTATCACATTTAGAAAGAGGCGAGATAAACATTGGATAAACGATGAGTACAAATATGATCACACCGCCCATACCTGACACCTGACCTGACCTGACCTGACCTGACCCAGACACACAATCACAAGAATATAATGATGTTAACATGGAGCTGGAGTCACAGGCCCAGTCAAGGCCTCTTTCAGAAGTCATCTGTAAGCATCTGTAAACTAAATTTATAAGAAAAGTGTGTTATTTGTATCCAAGTACAATCTGGTGAAAATGTCAAATTTTACCCTCTAGGTCTCGGCCATTATTGTAAAGATGTAAATTAATACTGAAAACACATACGACTGAAGATAAGGCTATTAATTTACACCTGTAACAGAATGCTCTAGAAAATTGACAGTAATATTTTTACATTACTTGATAAATTCTGAGGTTTTTTTTTAACTGCATTTCAGTCACAAATTCTTAATATCTCATATATTCAATGTTTTCTGTGATCACAAATTGTAGGTTGGGTCTGGTGCAGACCACCATTTTGGTACCAATGTTTGTTGTGATTATGATATTTATAATATTATTTATTGAAACAAATGAATGTCACAATTCCATCTTAGTTTTGGAACCAATGTTTGGAATGATGACGAAGTCATCATTCCAAACATTGGTTCCAAACATCACAGCCAATGAAAAAATTCCTTCAAATAATCTGCCAATCAGATCACTTTACATTTTGGGTCGAAGGTCAGGATAGGTTGGGTGGGTCTGGGGGCACTTGCCACCCCCCCCCCACACACAAGTTAAGAAGTTATTACGCGAGTTCAGTTGAGGTTAGGATGGAAAGATACAAACTAACTATGCTGAATGACGACGAAAAATGCCAAGGAGAGTACACATGGGCAAGAGGCAATATGAGAAGTGTAATAGATTATGCTTTGGTATCGGATAAAATGTACAACAAATTTAACAGAATGATAATAGATGAAGACCAAGAGCTAATGGACCTATCTGATCATAACCTAATTGAGATCCAAATGGAAGCTACATGTGAGAGGAAAAATTATAACAGTAAGGACTGGATAACCAGAGATTATTATAAGACAGATAAGAAATCACTAATTGCATTTAGAAATGAACTGGAGAGGAGCATTGTAAGGGAGAAGGTAGACAATATCAAAGACCTAGAAGGAAGTATTATGAGAATAGCAAATAAGGTACTTAAAGGTAAATACAGGAGAAAAAATACTGGGATTAAGCATAAGGAAGAAGAACCAGTATGGTTTACAGAAGATATTAGGATTGAAATAAAAGAAAGGAAGAGATTGAATAGGAAATGTAGACATGCGAAGGGAAGAGAAGAGGAAAGGTGGAGGGGGCTATACACAGAACAAAAGACAAAGGTGCAAGTGCTTATAAGGAAGGAGATGTATACCCATGAAGAGAAGATAGCAAAGGAAATAAAGGAAAACAAAAGTAACGGGAAAGACATTTGGAAATACATAAAGGTTCTAAAAGGGGAAAAAGAAAGTGAAAAGGAGTGCTTGCTAGATAATATATATGGAGAGGATGGGAGAAAACTAGGAAGAGATGAGGTAACAGAAGAAATCAGGAATTTTTGGAGTGGGGTGTATGGAAAACATGCAAACAATATAAAAGAAATATGGAATGGGGAAAGGAAACAAGAATATGAGAGAGAGATAAATATAATAGAACTAGAGATAGAAAGAGGGCAGCAATGTAAAGTGATTAAAACAGGTGGAGAAGAAGGGAATGACTTTATTGGAGTAGACCTATGTAGTAAAGAAATAAGAGAACATCTAGAGATGGCATTGCAAATAAGTAAAACAACATCCAGCATTGAAGATGAAATAATCAATGAGGAAAGAGTAAAACAGTGTCTGAGAAAGATGAAAATAAAGAAAGCTGCTGGGCCAGACGGAATCAAACCAGAATTCTATAAAACCTTCTTAGAAAGTGACACTTTGATTAAAATATTAGTGGAAGCATTGCAAAACATAATACAAACGGGTGTCATACCAGATGGATGGAAGGAGTCCAATACAATACTGATTCCGAAAAACAAAAAGCCTAAAGTAAATGAATTAAGACCTATAGCCCTTACAAATGTTGGATATAAAGTAACGATGGCAGTCTTAAGGATGAATGTAGAGGAGCAGATAGAGAACAATGGATGGGGAAAGGAAACACAGGCGGGATTTACGGCGGGAGCAAGAATCGAAAACAATATTCTAATTTTGAGATACTGTATTGACAAAACATTTCAGATGAAAAAAACCCTTATAGTAATATCAATAGATTTTGCCAAAGCTTTTGACAGCATAAAGAGAGATGTGATGATAAAATTATTAATGGAATATAAAGTAAATCACAAAGTAATAGATATTATAGCAAAGCTGTATGAAGGCGATAAGACAAAAGTAAAACTAGATGAGGAAGAAGAACTTGAAATAGCAGTGAGTAGTGGTATAAGGCAGGGTTGCACAGGCTCCACCACACTATTCAAGATAGTTACTTTTAAAATAATGCAAAAATTGGAGGAGGTAAACAGGGGATTCAAGGATGAAAATTTTAATATAACATCTTTGTTCTATGCGGATGATGGGATGCTAATGGCAGAGAGTATAGAGGATGCTGAGAGAGTAATAGAAGAAGTAATGACAACCAGTAGAGAATGTGGATTAGAGATAAATAAGCAGAAGAGTAGCATAATAATTTTAAATAAGAAGGAAAAACCTCAGGAAATAGCAGGCATAAAAGTTAACAACAACATTAAATATTTAGGTATCACTATTAATGATAGCAAAAATTGTTTCAAACAACATAAAGAATTAATGATAGAGAAGGCAGTGCGAATGGCTAATATGACCTATTCAGTAATTGCTAGAAGCTGCTCAAAATTATTAATAGGGAAAACTTATTGGAAGAGTTTAGCACTCCCTGCAATTCTGTATGGGAGTAACGTTATGGATTTTACTCAAAAGGAGATAGAACAGTTACAAAGGATAGAGAACAGTGTGAGTCGTAAAATCCTGGGAGCTCCAAGATATGCACAAGGAGCAGCACTGAGGGGAGAGATAGGAATATCTAGAATGAAGGCAAGGATAATGGAAGGGCAGCTGAAGTACTTGCAGCACATTTTGAGGGGAGAAGGGAATATATTAATTGAGAGAGTGGTGGAAGAGATGAGAGTGCAGGGGAAGAAGAATAGATGGATAAAAGGTTTAATGGAGGACAGAAAAATGATTGACATAAGAGGAAGTATGGTTACAAAAGAAGAGATTAGAAACAAAGTAAGAATGTGGGATACAAAAGTATGGAAGAAAGAATTGGACGATAAAACAAGTCTGAAATGGTATAAAGAATGGAGAAATGAAATGGGTGGCCAAGAAAGAGTGTATGATAACAGAGAAGCTTCAGTACTACTATTTAAGTGTAGAAGCAATACAATGAACTTGGCCGATAGGAAGAGGTTTAAAAATGAAGCTACTGAATGTATAATGTGTGGGCACTACAATGAAGATTTAAAACACTTCCTCCTGCACTGCCCAGCATACAGTCAAGAAAGAAGAAAAAACCCAACACTGCAGCAGCCCTACCAAGAAAATGAAGACCCATTGATTGGCAACATCCTATATACCAACCACACCGCAGAAGAAAACAAAAAGATGTTATATAAATTTTGGCAGACAAGAAACAATAAAATAAAAGAATTAACACTTTAAAACTTATAAAACTTAAAACTATAAAAGACCCAGACCGCAAAAAGTAAACATCAGGAAGTGCCGTTCAAAAGGCAATACTTCCGCCTTTCAACAGAACAGAACAGAACTGTAGGAGGAAGAGAGGAGAAAAACGCGCGTAATATTTCTCCCTCCTCCTGTACCTAATGTGTCAGTGTGACAACGATAATGGCGACTTACCAAAGAGTATGTGCTTTACTAAGAGCACTTCGACACTCTAGTATGAGGTGTAACTCCCCATATAACACGCTAGCACCTGTGTTGAAACCAGCGACCTTCTTCTCAGCGCTTCGTAGGACGGCATTAGCACCTCAGAGGCTTGGTGTGGGTGCGTGTGTGCCTGTGTGGTGTGTTCCTGAGGTGCTGAGGCCTGTGTGTTCCACCTTACAGCACACTAGGGCTATACACGCCTCTAGTGTGTTCAGACAAAAAGATGTGCCTGAGTATTTACGTGGAAGTGTTAGTCGGGTGAGTACACACACACACACACATATTTACACACACAATGAAATCCTTAAGGTAGACGTTTAGTAGAAATAATGATATTATTACATCTTCACCTGAATGTACTTCCCTCCCTTACCGGATTTATGCCCGGTGTTGATATTACCGTGTTTGTTTTGGGTGTTAAATATATTTGTTGTCGAGTGATGCCTCCGTTTTGTTACTCCCTAAAGTAAATTCAGTGCCTTCTTAGTGCTATTAACATCTTAGTACTACTATACGCTCGGTCTGTAGCTCGCTACCATAACAACTACCATCAACGCTACAGGGTGAGAAGGGAGTGACATTACAACCTGACCTTAGCTAGTTTTTTTTGTAACAATGTATACAGTCTAATAATTGTAGTCAAAATAAAACCTAACATTTATAACATTTCTATTCCTATGACACGTCGAATAACAATTACTGAAGGCTAATTACTCTATCATTATCACGCTATTAACTAACAGTAGAGTTACGTTAGTAAGGTGAGAGTTATAACTACATTCTATTGGTGTTGGATTTTCAAAGTTTTTTATTATTTGGGTTTTGTGATTGCATTGTAGAAGACATTTAATACGTCATACATCACGAGTTAGTTCATGTGTTAGTTAGAAGCACGTGAGGGTTAGCTAGTTAGTTAGTACGTGAGGTTTGGGTTAGTTAGTTAGTATGTGAGTGTTAGTTAAGGGCAAGTGAGGATTAGTTAGTTAGTTAGTTAATTAACATGACATGAACTTGTATGGGATTGGGATGGAGATGTGTGGGTTAGTTAATATGTGAGGGTTAGGTTAGTTAGTACGTGAGGGTTAGTTAGTTAGAAGCATGTGATGATTGGTTAGTTAGTTAGGTACATGACATGGACTTGTATTGGAACGAGTTAGTTAGTTAGTACGTGAGTTAGTTAGGAACACGTAAGGGTTAGTTAGTTAGTTAGTTAGTACGTGACAGAGACTTGCATTGAGATAGGTTGGAGGTGTGTACGTGGTAGGGAGGGTGAGGGAAATCATTATTATTATTATTATTATTATTGTTGGTGGGTTTGTGTTGTTAAATTGGGTATCATTATGTGTAGTTTAATAGATATAGTTGTGTGTGTGTGTGTGTGATGCTACAATGCTTACTCAAAAGGTGCCTTGCAGTTGGCATTATGGTTGTGCCAGGTAGAATGCCAGTGCTATTGAAGGCTTTCTTATTAATCTCCTTCTGTAACTAACTTGTAAAAGAGAACAATGGATATGTGGAGTAGAAGATATATAGACACTTTCAAAAGAGGAGTGTTAAGACACCTCTAATGCTAAAATGAACCTCCACCCCTTGCTTCTATTTCTCCAGTATTTTTGTTGTTCCTTAGCCAGTACCCTTTTAATGTAAAACTTGATTAAACCTAACCTTAGAGTACACTAACTAAAATTTGAGGCTGTCATTGTGTAGTTAATATTCTTTTGTCTCCTCAGGTAGTTAAACTAGAGAGAATGGAGGCTGTCATTGTGTAGTTAATATTTTTTTGTCTCCTCAGGTAGTTAGGTTACTGTTGCTGTTTAAACTAGAGAGAATGGAGTACAAAAGGGAGGTTGTCATTGCCTAGATTACATAAATTTGTCTTCTTTAGTAGTAAGACTAACATGTATTTTACCTTTTTGTATCTAATTTTGTACTTAGTTAATTATTTTCTTTATTATTATTATTATTATTATTTTAAAGGGCAAACCTAATACATAGTTTAGATGGTAATAATTTTTATTTCATGGTATCATTATTTTAGTCACTTAATATTTTTCATGAGACAAATACACTCATCAAATATAACAAAGAGTTGTGCTGAAATATATATATATATATATATATATATATATATATATATATATATATATATATATATATTTTGCTACATTGAACAGCCAATATATTGTCTGTCGGCAATTTACTCAACAGTCATAATATTATGAACAATATTCTTTGTCTTCTATTATAGTGTTAAGGTCCTTTTTCAAGACCTAATCCCATTGTACTAATTCATATAGTCCTCATAGAAGGAAAACAGAGACAAAAATGTATTTTTAACAACTAGATTATTACCAGTTTTTATCAATCACACTAACACTCCAAGCTTCATATCAAAATAGTTGGTTTGAATCCACCAACGAGTCACTTTCTTTACTGTACTGATCCTGATATCCTGGTAATGTAATTGTATATTGTTGTAATCTATACCTAAACATAACATTGATTCTATGCTTTTATTGACAGAGTATAATGGTTGGCTGATAATAAAGAATGTATGAAGCCGTCAATGCCAGCCACCTCCACCAGCTGAGTGTGACAGGTTAGTGCAGGAGTAATGCATTATTATTACTGATACAACAGGTTTTATACAAAGAAATGTTGTATTTACCTAATTGTATTTACCTAGTTGTAGTATACAGGGCCAGAGCTACACTCGTGTGGTCCTGTCTCCATATCTATATTTGTCTAGTTTTTCCTTCAGTTAATGTACATTCTTTGTCATTATCACCTCTTCCTTCAGTCCAATCCAAGTATCTATACTTCTTTGGGGAAAACGGTACTTTTTGTGTCGTTCATACAAATTCCTTTTAGCTATTTTTTCTTGTGTCCCCTCAAATTTCTAGCCTCTCCTTTTCTTCTCAATATTAGGTCTTTTCTATCTGTTTCCTCCAGGTTGTTCATCAATTTATATATTGTGATTAAGTCACCTCTTTCTTTCAGTGTTGTTAAGTGCATTTCTTTTAATCTTTCCTCATATGTTAGGTCTTCCAAATCTGGCACCATCTTAGTTGTAATTCTCTGTATTCTTTCTAATTTCAACACATGTTTTTTCCTGTGCGGGGACTATATTACTTCTGCACATTCCAGTTTTCGTCTGATCATTATAGTTATAATTTTTCTCATCATCTAGGAAATGAAAAGCCATTCGTATATTCCTTAGCATCATGAAAGTGTCACCAAATATTCTATCTATACGTTTCTGTGGTGATAAGTTGTCCTGTATTACCACTCCCAAATCTTTCTCTTCTTTTGCTATTTGCTATTGATATAATATTTGATATAATATTTAAGACAATGGATGAAATATGTGATGACCAATAATCCTGATTCAAACACTACAGTGACCTTTGTATATCTGTAAAGTTAGTTGACCTTGGTGATTCTTTTGTGTTGTGATAGATAAGCCTTCGGTACAGTGTGTGTGTGTGTGTGTGTGTGTGTGTGTGTGTGTGTGTGTGTGTGTGTATTTACCTAGTTGTATTTTACAGGGTTCGAGCAGGGCTCATTATGTCCTGTCTCCATATCTATATTTATCTAATTTTTCCTTCAATGTATGCACACTGGGTGCTGTGACAATTTCTTCACTCAAACCATTCCAAATATCCACCGTTCTATGAGGAAAACTGTACTTCTTAACATCCCTGTGTGTGTGTGTGTGTGTGTGTGTGTGTGTGTGTGTGTGTGTGTGTGTGTGTATGTATGTGTGTGTGTGTGTGTGTGTGTGTGTGTGTGTGTGTGTGTGTGTTCAATCCACGGCTGCAACTCTCATGGCAACTCATTTAGATCACTTTCTCTGTGTAAAAAAACCCGAAGCAATACATCGGCCTTCTATCTATTGTAATTGTTAATGTGTAAATTATAATTAGTTCTTATGGATGAAAATATCACATGTAGAACTTTGTGATATGAGAACTCAATTTATTAGGTTTTATTTAATATGTATGAAGTAGAAATTGTAGAAATCTGATTAATATGTTATTGTAAACTATTTTTCAGCTGTTAGTGGGACGTTGTCAGGTATTAGCAGCATCATTTATGGGGTTTTATTTAATATATATGAAATAATACATCTTGCTGCTGCATGGTCAGTAACAAGAGTAAATCATGCTGAAATGAATGAAAGTGTGGCCTTCAACATAACATAACATAACAACACTATGCGAGGAGCCAGGATATACGCCCCTTTATGTTATTGTGGCATTTTTAGATGTTGTTTCTCTGTCAAGGTGTAGGAAGACAATGAGACTCATATATCTTATTGCTGCAAGGTCAGGGAAAAGAGTAAATCGTGCTGAAATGAACAAAATTTTGACCTTTAACACACCATACTCACCTGGCTTACTCACCACCTTGTTAGCTACCCCAGTTCATGAGTGAATATGAGGCATAGCTTGTGTGAGGTAACAGAGGTATAATGCGATAGCACAAACCTGCAGGTACGCCAGTTTCATGTGTTAGTATGACTACAGTTATAGTGCAATGATAATAAAGATTAAGTTACCTTATGCAGAGTAATTCAAATAAATCTAGTAATATTAAAGTTTCTGTATAGGTTAATGAGGTGCGACTAAACCCCGAAATAATCTGAAATAACCAAGAAGGGTTCCAAAATAACCCTTAATTCACACTATATAACAAAAAATTTGCTCCAAAATTGCAATTTTCATGCAACCTTGGATAAAGGATATAAGAACCGCTCATCTCTGAAGGTGGGTGCTCTGTATACTTCATGGAAATACCCATTTATTTATAATAATTGTACGATACATTTTTGCTCCAACCTAACCTAACCTAACCTAACCTGTTAGAAAAGAAAGAAAACTATATGTTATGTGAAAATAAGAGCAATTCAACCAAATGTCAAAGTAAAGAGCTACAAATATAAATCAATGTAAAGAATAAAAATACGTATTATTAAACCAAACCAAACCATCATTATCTACTATTATTAATTTATCAAGCTATACCACCCCATGACACCTATTCTAAACCATTGGAAGTCTATAGTTTATCTATGAAAACCAAAAGTGTCCATTAGTAAAAATTAACCATTTACTTAAAACTGAAAATCTTTGGATGGGTTGAAATTGAAGAGGATTATTAGTTTTCTTCATTCATATTATTATTAATCATTCATTGCTTCTTTTAAGACACAAAGGAAATGCACTTTGGAGGACGTGCTGAAATTTTTGAGGGACGGAGACACATCCACCTTCAACACCAAGGAGAGACGTAGCCTGTATAGGTTTGCTACAAGCTTCCAGCTTCGTGGTATGTATTGTTTTCTTCTCACTTAAAGGAAAAAGGAGATATTTTGCTAATAAAATCTTCAGTATTGATTCGAGGATTGCGGTTTGCTATCTAACACAGGCTCTAGGTAGGTAAGGCCAATGCGATGAGAGATGAGCGCTCGCAGCCAGGCACAGCTTAGAGCCTGTCCCCTAACTATACCTTACACATACTCCTTCGAGTAAATCTTTATAACTGGTTACTCGAAGCGATATAATTGTTATATCATAGTTTTAAATGCCATTGAAACTATATTCTAGATTTAAGTAATTATCTTGCACTTGTCAAAGTAATGGGTACAGGTATGCAAGTAGAGTACAGTGCAAAGTGGTGGAGTGAGTGAAGAATATCACATTGAAGTGATTCGGTCTTATTGATAGGATGACGAGCCTGCAGTTTGTGAAAGTGTGTGAGAGTGAAGTGGAGGATCCTGGTACGAGAGAAAGCCACATGAAAGATGAACAGTGGGATAAGGGAGCAAACGTTTCAAGAATTGATAATAAATTGGAAAGGTAGTGAACAAATAAGGATATGGTGTTTTGCTATGGTGATTTGGAGGCTGTTACCATGATCATCTTGTTGGAAGCTTTTGGGGAGAACAAGGATTCAGAGAGAGAGAGAGAGAGAGGTATGGGAATTTGTCAAAGAGAACAATTTACCGTACTTATTACTGATTATTAATATTAATCATAATTTCAAATACAGACTCGAACAGACTCCATTACATCAGTAGAGGGAAGGAGAAACCGATCCAGCTGAAAGTAGTAGTGTTTTCAGAACAGCAGAAATGGAAAGTATTCCAGGATGTCCATGCCTCCAGTAGAGGTGCTCACATGGGTATCAGTAAGACTATTACAAAAATTACGGACAGATTTTATTGGTTTGGTATTAAAAAAAGATGTAGTTAAATGGATCAGTGAGTGTGATAGTTGCCAAAAATCAGAAAAGATCAAAACAGTTGCACCAATTTTGAAACCCATTAAGACTGAAGGCCCTTGGCAGATGGTTGGTATGGATTTAATAGGCCCACTGAAGGAAAGCCAATCAGGCAACAAGTATATTTTAACTTTGACAGACCTATGGTCCAAATATGTAGAGGCATTTGCTTTATCTTCAAAATCTGCTGACCTTGTATGTGACAGACTTCAGTGTGTTCTGTCGTTTTGGTCCCCCCGAGAAAATCTTAACTGATCAGGGAAAGGAATTTTGTAACAAATTAAATGATAAACTTTTTCCCCTTTTTCAAATCAAGCATCTAGTGACACTAGCCTACCACCCCCAAACTAATGGCCAAGATGAGAGGACCAACTAGATGCTAAAGGGTGTATTGAGGAAATTAGTAAATGAAAAACAGGATGACTGGGATCAGTATTTAGAAGCGGCATTATTTGGTATGAGAACGTCTGTGCAATCTTCAACCAAGTATTCTCCCTTTTTCTTGATGTTCGGTTGACAGCCAAGACTGTTTATTGAACTTCAGCTAAATGAAACAAGGGAAAATAATGTTTTAGAATTTCCAGATTTATATCCCTTAGATAAATCAGTAGAATCAAGAATCAGCTACATGACAACCATAAAGGAAAAGGTTCATTCTCATATTTCCAAAGCAAAAAAAGCATTATGAATTAAAGAAGAGCAAAGGTTACAAATAATTTGATTTCAAAATTGGAATGAAAGTTCTTATTAGAAATAATAAAAAACAGGGAAGAAAAGGTTCCTGACTGGAGGAGGATTGGCCCTCCAAGGCCGGCCGGGTTATATCCTGGCTTTGGGTGAGCAACCAGGGAAAATGTGTCTTAATCAGGTGTTTTGGTTTTACTTCATCAATGTTAACTTTCAACAAACCTTTCAATGAATAAAATTTAAGGAAAGCAAAGTTAAGAATTAATTTGAAGTTGTTAATCATGCAATTCAATACCTAACTTTTATTTTTATATTATTACAGGATGCAGTCACTGGCAGAGCAAGGTGCCAAGTGTCTCATTCTGACCAGTGGCACCCTCAGCCCGCTGGACACCTTTGCAGCTCAACTACAGGTTGGTGACACGTGGCTTCAAGGACTGTTCACCTTGGCTTGTAGAACATATATATAATTTTAATGTTAAACCAAAAAAAATCACCTTGTAGGATATATGTATAATCATGTTTATTTTTAACTATTTTTTTTATTGTTTCAGGTGCCATTCCCAGTGCAGCTTGAAAACCCACATATTATCAAGAAACATCAAGAAGTGTGGGTTGGGGTGGTCTGCAATGGGCCAGATATGATGAATTTGATCTCTTCCTTCAGAACTAGGTACTTTATGTTGATTTACCTTTTCAAGACCCAGATGCCGTCCTGGATACGGCCTTACGTTACCAACTATAGCATGTTTGGTCCTGTCGTGAAGGACATCGCAGATTTCTTCAAGCAGACACTCGTTATGGTGGGTAGTTGAGGATGCTGTTTCAGGGACATAGGAAGGCTGTAATGGTGTATGAATGAGACGAGACCCTTACCAATATTGTTCTTATTATTATTGTTGGTTTTTTTCAGCTGCCATAACCAAAGGATGAAGAAATGTATAGACTAGCACCGAGTATCAAATATGAGGAAACCAACACGTCTACATCCCATCCAGTTGCTGCTCATGCCCTTGAGTCTGTCAGTTCTCGATCTGTAGTAGCACAAAAAAATTTAAAACCTTCAGCAGAGAATCAGAGTTCAGAGGAATCTCTTGTGGATTCAATATTAGACTTTTCCTATCCTCCTGCCAAGGCGACCAAGAGTGTTGTGAAGACTAGTGGATCAATATTTTCACTACTTGAGCAAGTAAAAGAAGTCAAACCACAAGAATTCAACTGTTCTACCTCACCTCCTGTGCCTGACTATATCAGTATTAAAAAGAACACCAAACGCAGAAAGATTATACTTGTTCCAAGAACTGAAATACCATCTGAGGGAGGCGTAAACGCCCCCGGGCATGATGTCCTTAAGCCGCTGAACCTTGAAGCAAGTGTTTCTTCAAGTAATAGTAAACCGTCTGGCCAAGGGGAACTGTGCTACCCAACAGTACTTGAAGCTTTAGGTGACAAGCTGAGCACTGCACCACAGAGTCACCCAAACCCTGCTCAATGGAGACCAGTTGTGAATGGATGCTGGAACTCTGAAGAGATAAAAGAAACCAAATTAATTACTTGACAGCTGTGACAAATAAAGGGATCATGCAGAATTTTCATATTCTTTTTTTTATCTTCCATTGCTACTTACTTCCCATGAGAATCAGAATCAGAATTTTATTCCATTATTACAATGGTTATTCTTTACATGTACATACGTTTACGTTTAGCAAAAATATGATAAAACTAAGCTAAATCAAAGAAACGAAATAACAAGTTATTGAGTAAAATGTACTAAATCTAGTAATAAAATAAGATAATAAAATATACAGAAGACAGAGAGTCTGTTCAGCTCCATCATTAGAGAAAATGGTTGGCATCACATTCACCAATTTTTCAAAGTCACCTTTGCTTCTGTATTCCTTTATAGTTGATGAGAACACAGCATATTTCTCCTTGGAAACTGCAGCTTTGACCTGAAAACAAAAAATTACCAATTCGTACTATCATTCCTGATACTTCACTCCCCTTTGGAGAATACCTTTTTAGAATTGTGATCACCTTGACAGAAGTGCTTCCAGGATATCCATTTGCTACAACATAACCCTAAATAACACACTACGAAGTTTGACATTCACAAAATTAATCAATCTATATACCTACTAGAAATCTAATCAAGTCTTTACCTCCATAATGTACACCCCTGTAGCCTTTAGCTTTCTCTTCTTCTCTTCCTCCTTTTCTTTGGCCTTTTTCTCTGCATCAGCTTCAAGTAATGTTGGGTAGCACAGTTCCCCTTGGCCAGACGGTTTACCATTACTTGAAGAAACACTTGCTTCAAGGTTCAGCGGCTTAAGGACATGCCCGGGGGCGTTTACCCCTCCCTCAGATGGTATTTCAGTTCTTGGAACAAGTATAATCTTTCTGCGTTTGGTGTTCTTTTTAATACTGATATAGTCAGGCACAGGAGGTGAGGTAGAACAGTTGAATTCTTGTGGTTTGACTTCTTTTACTTGCTCAAGTAGTGAAAATATTGACCCACTAGTCTTCACAACACTCTTGGTCGCCTCGGGAGGAGGATAGGAAAAGTCTGATATTGAATCCACAAGAGATTCCTCTGAACTCTGATTCTCTGCTGAAGGTTTTGAATTTTTTTTTTGCTACTACAGATCGAGAACTGACAGACTCAAGGGCATGAGCAGCAACTGGATGGGATGTAGACGTGTTGGTTTCCTTATATTTGATACTCGGTGCTAGTCTATACATTTCTTCATCCTTTGGTTGTGGCAGCTGAAAAAAAACAACAATAATAATAAGAACAATATTGGTAAGGGTCTCGTCTCATTCATACACCATTACAGCCTTCCTATGTCCCTGAAACAGCATCCTCAACTACCCACCATAACGAGTGTCTGCTTAAAGAAATCTGCGATGTCCTTCACGACAGGACCAAACATGCTGTAGTTGGTAACGTAAGGCCGTATCCAGGACGGCATTTGGGTCTTGAAAAGACCCAGATGTCGTCCTGGATACGGGCCTGAAGGATGAAGGAAGAGTTCAAATTCACCATATCCGGCCCATTGCAGACCACCCCAACCCACACTTCTTGATGTTTCTTGATAATATGTGGGTTTTCAAGCTGCACTGGGAATAGCACCTGAAACAATAAAAAAAAAAAGTTAAAAATAAACATGATTATACATATATCCTACAAGGTGATTTTTTTTTGTTTAACATTAAAATTATATATATGTTCTACAAGCCAAGGTGAACAGTCCTTGAAGCCACGTGTCACCAACCTGTAGTTGAGCTGCAAAGGTGTCCAGCGGGCTGAGGGTGCCACTGGTCAGAATGAGACACTTGGCACCTTGCTCCGCCAGTGACTGCATCCTGTAATAATATAAAAATAAAAGTTAGGTATTGAACTGCATGATTAACAACTTCAAATTAATTCTTAATTTTGCTTTCCTTAAATTTTATTCATTGAAAGGTTTGTTGAAAGTTAACATTGATGAAGTAAAACCAAAACACCTGATTAAGACACATTTTCCCTGGTTGCTCACCCAAAGCCAGGATGGAAGCACCAGTAGGATATAACCCGGCCGGCCTTGGAGGGCAGAGTGTTGGTCTTGGGGGCGTGCCAACCTTCCTGGTGACCTCCCTTCTTTTTGGGTTCCTCAACACTCACATGGACCTAACACAAGCAAAAAAAAGTTTAGTCATAGTAGTTATGTGGTTCGGATTGTGCGTAAATACAAAATATACAACGTAATTTTCTATATAATTCATGAGGCAGACATTTATAGGTGAACAATAATTACAAATCTTTTTATTATATTGTTGGTTCTAATTATAAAAAAAAAACATAATGAAACTACTTATGTATTAAAACTCACCTTGTAGCTGCTCTTCACAAATTCCATTTGTTCCTTAGAGAAACAGTCCCGACTGTACACTATGTATATGAGATCTAAGAATTTCTGGAGACCTGCGCCTTTTCTTTGGAAGGGGGAGGAGCTGTTGGCTGTCAGGTACTGAATCTGATGAGAGAAGAGAACTTTAGACTGACATATATGGGATTCAAAATTAAATATCTCTGCAAAAATAGGGAACAATCAATGCATACATAAATACACACATGTACCAAGGTAAACGCACACATACACATCCTTACCAATTCCTCCAGAAGTTCAATGATGATTGTCTTCTTTCCCGGAGTGATGTCTGCCTTCTGCAGGAGTTCAAACATGTAACTCCCAGGATGTGTAGCTCCACCTCCACCGGCAGGCAGAGGAATGGCGTCAATGGCCTGCAGAATAACAAGAGTACATGATGAGATGAATAAACAAAGAATAGAGGGAGGCAATATAAGAGGAAATGGAAGGATAGGCGAAGAGAGGAAGAATTAAAAGAGTTGAGAGATGGAATAGTAAAGAAATTAGAATAAAAAAAAAATGAGAAATCAAAATAAGGTGGATAGATGAAGAGAGGAAGAATGAAAAGAGTTGACGGATGAATAAGTAAAAAAAAAAAATTTGCATAAAAAAATAAATAAATAAATGGTGAGGATGTTAGTCAAGAAAATTACGAGTAAGTTAGTGATGAAAATAACAGGTATAGGTAGTAAGGAGGAAACAGGTTCAAATTAATACCTTTTCTAGCTCCAGGAATACAGCCTTCAAAGTGTAGAGATCACCAGGCAAGAAGTCCTCCAGATGACCCTGACTTGAGTCCGTAACAGCAGAAGCAGCATCACTGGCAGTACTGTTATCTTGGATTTTCTTCATTACCTGAGCACACAATTATAAAAGGAATGGAAGGTATTAATAATGGCCTATTATGCACAATTATATAAAGGGAATGAAAGGTATTAATAATTGACTCTCTTCATCTATTTACGAGAAGTCATGAAGAGGTGAAGGAATTATGTCGTAAAACAGAGAATAAAACTAAGGATTTATTCACTAAGTCATACATAGTAATAAAGAAAAATGCTAAATAGAAAACTGATATCAATTATAGTGTCATCTGGAGGTGTGACTTGAGACCTTATGATTCTCAACCACACTGGAGTATCATAAGAACATTAACTTTTACGCTAGTTTTCTTAATTTTCTTTTTATTTTAATTGGCGCTTGTTATTTGTGATTCCGAAGTTCACAGTCATGAATTCAGTGAAGCATAGATTAACACACACACACACACACACCTGAGTCACTTCATCAATACAGAGTGCCAAGTCCGTGGAGCTGAATTGATGAGATGCTGCTTCCTCACACATCTTTTCGACATTGTGAGCCTCATCAAAAATTATGATGTTCCCCTGAAAAGACGAGGAAACACATAATATACTAACAACACAGTATAAAAAAATAAATAATGAAGAATAGGATGAAAACCACACAGAATTGAAGGTATAAAAGCTAAACTATAACTCCTATAAGAAAAGTTAAGCTGATGAAGAGATAAATAGACACAATAAACACCTTGAATATTCTTACTGTAGATACAAGCGAACACTCACCTCCAGCTCGACTCCATGTGCCTTGCGGGTCTTGGGGTCCAGGAGGTAGTTGTACGGCATGAATATAACGTCTGCATCCCTCTTGAGCTCCCTTGCCATGTAATAGGGACAGAACACCTTCTTTTGACCTATTTTGACCAAGTCTTCGATGTCTAATACGTCTCTTCGTAATTCCACGTCACTCTTCTTGTTCTCAACCTAGGATGAAATTGTGAAAGTAGAAATGCTAAGACTGTATAAAAATTTCCATCCAGACAGGAATGTAACGTTGACCATTATAAAAAGGTAATGAAAATAAGTCAATTAAGTAATGTTTAAGCTAGTGTACATCCAACAAACACAAATACTATATGTACACACATTAATATTTTGAACCCAGCTGCAGTGTCTTAATATATCCGATTCTTTAACTATATTTTTAAACTGTATATTTTTCTTCAACCTTCCATTGCAAGTAAATACATCATTGCAGCATTCAAAATAAAAAAAACCTTTACAAAACACCAATTGAAAGTGAGAGAAAAAAATAAAAAATAATAACATGACAAGAAATTATTGCATTACCTGATTATAATAATGGTAGGTTTTTGCTTTAACCCTCATCTGACACAGGTGTACTTTGGTGTTGTTGACTTCCTTGCTCACGTCTGGGTGAACACACATCTGGTCTCTGGAGCCAACCACTGCTATACAATAATAAATAATAAATATAAAAAATTATGCATCAACTCTCTCTCTCTCTCTCTCTCTCTCTCTCTCACACCCAATTATATACTATGCTCAGATTTGTCATTATCATGGTAGTACAAAAAGATTGATAAAAATATGTATTCAGAATGATGCAACTTAATAATATCATGAGTTCCATACAACAAATACAATCCACATTAACATGATACAATACCTTCATGTACTTATAAGTTGTCCGTTTCAATTCACTGATGGCCTGACTTAGCTGGGAATGTGTCCGTGATGCGTAAATTATTTTGGGAGGCACTGAAAAGAAAAATCATTACAAAAATGCCATTCATCTATCCACCAAAGAGGCTAATGGCTAGAGAACTTGTCTGAAGTTAAATAAATCATCAGAAAACACTTAACATACCTTCTAAGTTGATTGACAGTCAGGTTTTTTTTCATGTAGTATATAATAATTTCACATAAATCACAATAAAAATGTAATATAGTATAATAATATAAATGGCACTTATTACTACTGTGGTTACTTATACATATGAATATTAAGGAATATTAACCAAATTTTCGGAAAAACTATACAATCACTACTCCACGCCGATCTGTACAGAAATTATAGCATAGCAAAGTTTACACACCGTAATTACCATTCGTAAAGGTTTCAGGCGGAGGTCACCATTATTTACCTCGCAAAACGTCTTTGAAGTTATGTTAGGTTATGTTAGGTTAGGTTGGTTAGGTTAGGTTAAGTTATGGTTACGTTAAGGTTGTTATGTTAGGTTACAGTTATGTTATGGTTAGGTTAAGCCAGATTAGGTTCGGTTCAGTTAGGTTCGGTTATATAAAATTTTTACATTTTATTACCCAAAAGTTAGGGTTCTCAACCTTAGATTTTTTTCTGGATTTGGGTAATAAAATGTAAAAATCTTATATAATCAATACTAGCTGAACCGAACCTAACCTAACTTAACCTAACCATAACCTAACCGTAACCTAACCTAACAACCTTAACCTAACCATAACTTAACATAACCTAACCAACCTAACATAACATAACCTAACATAACTTCAAAGATGTTTTGCGAGGTAAATAATGGTGACCCCCGCCTGAAACCTTCACAGATGTGTTGAGTACACTATGTATAGTATGTAGGGAAAGAGAGAAAAAAGAAAGAGGTGGAGTAGTGATTGTAAAGAAATACCAAATTTTCTTCCACCCACCCATCTTAGGACTGGTCCATGACTGTCCCGCGGCACTCGCCAGCTGCTTGTTGAGGGAGGAAAGGCTGTCAGAAGTATCTTGTTTCATGGCAGAAAACTTTGCCTTAGTAGCCTCCAGCCAGGCCAAGGAGGAACACAACAGGCAGAGTGTCTTGCCTGTGCCCGTGGGAGACTCTAATATGCCATTTTGACCCTGTGCATGTATGAAGTTTTTATAATGCTGATATTTTTGGTTAATTACCGATATACCGTGTTCATTGATGCATTTAAATACCAATTGAGTCCAGACATATTAAAGATACAGTTAATTATGTATATTTTTTTTCATCGTTCTATATCAAAATTACAAAAAAATATACTTACATTTTGAAGGCACGTTATAACTTTTTCCATGTATTTAATTTGTACATCATAAGGCTCAAAAGGGAATCTCACTCGCACATCATGAAGCGTAATTTCCGGCATGGTGAGGGCAAGTGTATCCTAAGAGAGATAAGAGTCAGATAAGTCTTTGCAACAACTAACTGGTAAGCCATTATAATCATAAGCCTTATATGTGGGTACTGTATTACATATATTTAGTATGCATATTACCAATGATGAAGGCTCCACACATAAGGGAAATACACATATCATAACCCTAAGACCAAAATAAGTTTGT
>JAPQNM010001461.1:0-47500 GCA_029783475.1 Metacarcinus magister | reverse complement strand
AAGCCCTAGTGCCAACTATCTTGTATCACATTCATGACTCACCTCTTGCTGCTCACCCAGGCAAAGATAGATCATTCAAACAAGCTCAAAGGTCGTATTTCTGGCCTTCCATGAGGAAAGACATCACTCGTCACTGCCTCTTATGCGCCTCTTGCGCTGAGCATCGCCCCTCTCTCCATCATGAATCTCCAAATCTCGCTTATCCTATACCTCATGCGCCATGGGACAGTCTGTCAGTCGACGTGTTGAAACTTCCTTTGACTGAAAACGGTTTCAACTACTTGCTCGTTTGCATTGATAGCTTTTCACGTTTCAGTATCTTGGTTCCTCTCAAGGACAAATCTGCACGATCAATTGCACGAGCAATAATAGACGAAGTTATCTGCAGATATGCGTCCCCTAAGGTGCTACTGTCGGATAATGGCACAGAATTCAACAATGCCATGCTGAAGGCTGTCTGCGAGTCATTTCATATCAAAAAGTGTAACATCATTCCATATTCTCCTCAGGCGAACGGAAAAGTTGAAAGAGCAAACCGTCGGATCCTCGACATATTACGTTTCATTGCCGGTTCAAGCTCCTCATGGGACGAACACATTCCATTTGTCGCGTGTTCTCTCAACGCTGCGATTCATTCAGCTATCAACGAGTCACCGCATTTCATATTATATGGCTCGGACAAGAAACTTCCATATGAGTTCCTCTCTTCTGAGCCTCGTCCGCTCTACAACATTGACGATTATATAAGAAATCGCGTCTCAGCTTTTCAGCGAATTCATATTTCCGTCCGTGACAATCTTGCAGACTCTCAAGAATCTATGCTAAATAAACAGCACCAGCGTGCCAAAACGCACGAAATCGAAATCGGTGACATCGTGTTCACAAGGATCCAAGACCGCCACTCTAAGCTCGATCCACTATTCGACGGACCTCACCGTGTGTCCGATATCATGAATGGACATAAGGTAAAACTCCGCAACCTTAAGTCAGGCAGAGAGAGTTTAATACACAAAGACCACCTCAAAAGAGTCGATCGTGGTTTCGAAATCGAGTCTGTCTCTCCACTTCCAAGCCATGCGCCTGACAGCGTTGTAAGTCAGCCACCTTCACCCCCTCTTCCATTAGTTCCCAGATACAATCTGAGATCTCGCCTAGTCTAGTAGTCTTTCATTTCATGTGTCATTTTTTATATATATGTATGTATATATTTCCTGTGTCATTTCCTACATATATATATATATATATATGTATATAAATTCCTGTGTCATTTTTGTATATATATGTATGTTCCTGTGTCATTTTCTGTATATATATATTCTGTATATTCATATTCAATTCTATGTACTCGTATTCATGTGTTGTTTGTTGCATTGTATAATTTCCAAACAACTTCATTTTCAACATTCCCCCTCTGTCTTTTCTTAACATACGAGGACGTATGTTTCCAAGGGGAGAAGCATTGTATCATTCTATCTATAAATAGTAGTCATAATCCCTCTGTATTAGAAGCCGAGAGAGAGAAAGTTGATACATCCCCGCACCTGGCCTAGTCTTAATCCCAGGAGATGGCGACCCTTCCAATTATCGGATTAACAGGTTCATGTTTTCTCAAAACTCCCTAGAGTCCTATATCACCTTTCCCGCAGGTGTTCACGAATACTGTGACTATCACTCCTTATCCGCTCTTGACTCCTAAGGAATCTCTCAAGTCGGGATGGCAGTTCCTTATCCTTCATCCCTCGACCCAGCCAGGCTGCTATCAGATCCAAATCAGATCACCTTCAGACTCTGGCGAGATCAGTCATTCGGTCCTCTCAGTCACGACTTCAACTCAAACCTCTCTCGGCTTCATCATATCAATCAGTCTGTATCAACAAATAAGACATAAGAAAACTCAACATTGTCTTACCATTCCTGCCTTGTATTAGAGAAAACAATCATCAAAGAAGACTCTAATATACTTCTATAGAGTTGTGGGGAAGAAAAATCATGGAGTATGATACCCCGAATATATTTACACACACAATAATAGCAAACAGTAGGCTAAAAGCCAAAATAAATCACCAACGACGATCTGCTCGTAAACAATTACCAGAGCAGGGGTATGGCACCCAAATAACTCCCTGTACAGCTGTCTGGAGGGTGAGATGCGCGGCAGCAACACTCGGCGACGTAGATAGCACCTCAGACAGCAGGGAGGCTCTAATGGTGTAGGTACAGTTGAAGGGCACACTGGAAGGGCGCCCAAGTTTCCAGAAATGCCTTCGGAATGTTGAGAACCAGCAGCAGGTGGTGAGGTGTTGTTAGGTGAGAGAGCTGAGGCGTTCTGTCTGTCTCCGGTCCGGCGGCGTGGAACTTGCCTCGGTTAGACTACCCCCCTACCCCTGGAAAAGGGGGTGGGGTAGTGGAAGGGAAGCCGGTGAACAAGCAGTTGGAGAGATGAACCAGCGCCGGCAGACTAGAGTGGTAGTTCAACCACTAATTAGGGGGAGACGAGGCAGGTGCAGTTCCTCACACATGCCCCCACCTAAAACATCTGCTGCACAGCTGATGTCGAAGAACTGCAGCTGACCAGGAGACATAAACAAACTTATAATAGGCTAGAGTGCAGGAAACAAAACTTGTAAAAGACTAGAGTGCAGGAAACAAATAAAGAAGAACTATTGCCGGCTGAGAAGGTCGGCTCCAATGTTGTCTGTCCCGGCAACATGAACAACCCTAAATTTATAGGGTTGAAGACCTAAAGCCCATCGTAGTACTCTATCATTTTTACCTTTAAATTTCTCAAGGTATATTAGAGGCTTGTGGTCTACTTCAAGGATAAATTCCTTACCTCGCAGATAAAAATCAAACCTATGAATGCCGAACACGATGGCCAGGCATTCCCTCTCGATGGTAGAGTATCGTCGTTCCCGATCAAGTAGTTTCCGGCTAGCGTAAGAGATGGGGTGTGGACGATTATCATGGTACTGAAGGAGTACAGCACCTAATCCATAGTTTGAAGCATCGGTACGAAGGACGAAGGTCTGGCTGGGGTCCGGAAGACGAAGAATAGGTCCCGAAGTCAAGGTTTGCTTCAGCAGCTTGAACCGTTCATGCAGATCTTCAGTCCACTGGAGGGGATCCTGTACCGGCTTCTTCAACAAGTCAGAGAGGTGGCCGGTAAGTTCAGAAGCCTGAGGAATGAAAGCTTTGTAAAATGATATCAAACCTAGGAAACTCCGGAGTAACTTCTTGGTGGTAGGAGGAGTCATGGAGGTGATGGCAGTCAACTTGCCAACCTGTGGTTGAAGATGGTCGCGTGACAAAACAAATCCCAGATATTTGATGGACTCTGCTCCAAACCGGTGTAGACGTTTCAGGACACTCCCCCTAAACGTGACTCCCGGAGTCACTTGAAACTAGTTTGAAAGCACTCCCCAGTCAATTGAATCTAGTTTGACAGCACTCCCCAGTCAACTGAAACTGCGTTTCATATGACTCCCCATCAGGTTGAAATTACTCCCATAATTTGCTAATTGACAAAACATTTTAATTACCATACAAACAATAACTTGTTACCATACAATGTATAACTTGTTACAAGACTAGCACTACACACCCATAACTACATTATAATGGACGCCAGACTCATTTTCTAAATACATTGACTCCTTTACCACTTCTTTACTATTTGGCCTGTGTATATGCCAAGTTAGTTCTGGCCCAAACTTTGCCCACACACAGATATAAACATTAAACATGTTTGCAGCTGCTAATATCTCCGTTGTTGTTCCCCACACCTTATCATTACACATAGATTCCACTTTGATCCCTTCATTGCAGGCCATGAAATCACAAACCATGCTCCTGAGAACGGTATGTTGATCCTCATCTCCTGTTATGGCAAACGATAATGCACGGAAGAGACAATTTCCGTCACCATTAATTATTTTTACATTAAGAGGTTCGCTAGTGTTTTTGAAGGTCTTGTTTATTTTCCCGTATGGCCTCGACTTCTTGAATATTAGACGTCCACCAGAGTGAGAGCAGATAGTTCGTTGTGCTGCAACTGTCAATGGCGAGAACTTGTAGGTTATCTCCTACAATCTGAACACTTGATGACGGAGATGCAAGTGCTGAAGTTTCTGTTTGTCTTTCGAAGAAGGGCTTTAGGTTGCATCCATTTACTTTAGGCTTGAGGGGGACTTTTGTTGATGGATGAATGAGGGAATATAGCCCCTTCTCGCAAACTTGAGCTACTTCATAGGGACCATCCCACGGATCGGTTTGTTTACCTCCTTTTCTGTCAGCCCTGCGAAGATTGTAGCGTAACACCTTGTCGCCCACAATAAAATTCTTTTGTTTATATCGCCTCTTTGCAAAATCAGCTTGCTGTTTTGCCTGCGCTTGCTCAATGTTAGCCTCAGCTTTCTTGAAGACAACATCCTGTAAGATAAAAAAAAAATACTGTTGTAGTACAATATTTTTGATATGTGGATAAATTATTTTGTGTATATCTGCCACATAACCCAGCCAAACCTCGTCTGGATATGGTATAATGATATAAAGATTTAAATTTAGGGAGGGGATAATATTTCAAAGGTTTAAAGGAAAATTCTGTGATACAGTACGCAAAAACAATATCTTTAAATATAATATGTAGATTGTCAGGGGTTTAAATTGGTTCTTAGGTCTTTATAACTCTAATGAAAGATGTTAAGCAGTCGAGAGTTATTACCCCTGTTTAAAAAGTGTTTTGTAATATCAATAGCATACCCTTAATAGTGCTTGGAAGGCCGACCAGCCCCTGACATAGATACAACTGTGACTGTTATTCTGAAGAAGTCCTTGATGGGCGAAATGTAAATAAACCTAGATTAAATATATACAGTTTAGGATAACTTTTGCATTAAAAATATTACCTGTAATATTTCGAGCTTTGAGAGTGTTGCATGGAAGTCCGACTCCTCAAATTCAGGATCGTCTAGATTGAAAGTACAATCAGCTAGCTCATGGTCCACATCAATAGGAAGGACAGGTTCACGACCGTACAGCATCTTGAAGGGTGAAAACTTCATGGAGGCCTGGACTGTAGATCTAAAACAGAAACAATGGAATTGAAACACCAAATAACCACATAGAATTTTCCTTAAGTATTAACATTTAACCGGATATTAGACCTACTTACCTCAGTGCAAATAAGATACCGTGCAAACATTTGTCCCAGTTTTCATGTCGATCACTCAGAGTTCGAAGGAGAAGATTTTGAACAGTTCGGTTGCTACGCTCAACTAATCCATTTGCCTGAAATTAATAAAAAAATAAATGGCCAATAAAGGTTTACATAGTCAATTATATAGATTACTTACTTGAGGATGATACGCGGATGTAATTCTTTGCGTTGTTCCTGTGAGCGTATGAAGCTCTGATGAAACAGAGTTCACAAATTCTCTGCCCTGGTCATTGATTTGTATGGCAACACATCCATGCCGACAGATGATGTCCTCATACAAGAAGCGTGCGACCTCTACAGCTCGTTTTGATTTTAAAGGTCAAGCCTCAATCCACTTCGAAAAATAGCAAACGGCTATCACAATGGCGACATTACCGTTGGATGATCTGAAAAAAAGTTCAGTAATATCAAATTAAAACAAAACATGTTTACCATTAGAAACGTAATTGTCAGTATTATAAAATAATAATATTGCACTTATATACAGATTTTATAAACTTAAAACTCACGTTGGCAATGAACATAGGTCTACGCCAATTTGGTACATGTTTTGAGGCTTAATTGGGACATTGTGGAGTTTCGGGTCAACTTTCTTGAACACAGTGCTGGCTTTCTGGCACCGCAGGCAGGTTTTTATGATTTCCGACACATCTGCTGTGAAGTTACGCCACCAATACCTCTGCATTACGCGATCGATGACTTTATCCCTGCCAACATGACCTCCCAAAGCAACTGCTTCATCGCTGTCACCAACTCCTTGATGACAGGCCAGCACAATGTCTAGCTGGCATTGGCGATCCTTAACCACCCGAAGAAATCTAACTTCTGCAACCATATATACCAATTATAGGCAACCCTTTCAATGAATATTGGTTAAGGTTATTGCTTTTGAATTTAATCTTATAACGTTAGGTAAAGTCTAAGCTTCTCCTAATCACTCAATTATTTCTCAATTATTTCTCATAATGTTTAGTGTGAATATCTGGATGAGCCTCACCAGTAATTTTCTAAATAAAGTACCCCAATTAGTTAAAGCAGATGCGTGGATATTTTTTTCCAAAATAACCTCAGCACTTCTACTCCTAGCAATGAATCCTAACCTATTCGCCCTATTTCTAGCCTCAATACATTGTTTTCTGGGACGGAGGTCTAAGCTAACCTGTACACCCAAATCCCTCTCACATTCTTACCTATTCAGCATTACCCTGTTTATATTGTACCTGTTTTGAGGATTTTCCCTTCCAATATTTATTACTATACACTTGCCAATATTAAAATAAGTCCCTTTCTTTTCATTTTCTCATTAATAATACTGTACCGGTATGATAAATAGAAGAATATTTTGCTAATACATAATAAGTTATTGTGATTGATTTGCCAGTGCAGTCCTCTCAATGTTTATATATATATAATTCCTTCTTTTATTTTGTGGTTTTCTTTGCCAAGGAAAATATCTTATTTATGCTTATAATGATTAAAATTATTAAAAATGTAACCATTTCAGGAGAATGTTGAGGCCTTTGAAGGAATTTTTGTCACATGTTGCTACAGTACCTACTTTCTTATAGCAAAACATTTTTTTTTACAAAGATTTCATATTTAATTTCCATATTTCCTTTTTTGTCTGTAAATAAGTCCTTTTCTTTTCATGCTATCATTAATAGTACTGTATAGGTATGATAAGTGGTGAAATATTTTGCTATTACAGGATTATAACTTATTGTGATTTATTTGCCCCCAACCAAGTAGGTGATAAGATAATGGTAGGTACCCTGGGGAATGCTAAAGTGTGACTGTGTGTCATAATTCCCCACCATTAAAGAAGTCACCATATGTGAGTGGAACAGGTTAGGTTAGGTTAGATTAGGTTACCTATATTAATCAGTTTAATATCAGAGATTGCAGTTTAAATTCCCTTCTTTTCTTTATTTTGTCTGGCGGCCGTTTTCTGAGTAGAGCAGTTGTTAGTTTAGTTTATGTTAGGTTAAGTAAGGTTACGCTAGGTTATGTTTAGGTTATAAGAGGGAATGTCCGGATCGATATATTTACCAATTTATCATTCTCTAATTACCTCTGGACATCATAACTTCCCTAAGAGCTATCCTGTACAACTCGTATGTCATTCTGTTAATTATTCTGCTCACACACCCCTGTGTTAAGCCTACTGTGTCTGCCAACACACTCTGGAATGTCCCACTTGCATAAAATCGTAATGTTATCAACACCTGCAAATGACATGGCACAGCACGGGATCTTTTTGTGGCTGGTCCAACTCGTGGTTCTAGTCTAGCACACCAATGAAGGAGTTCTTGTCTGGGAAATCTATAATATATAAGTAAATGTTTGTCACTACGCAAATGGATATATTCTGTCTGTGTATGACTTCTCACGTCTCATCGCTTTTTGTAAAGCCAAGTCATGTTATAAAAGCACTTGCAATTCCATCTTCGTTCACAGAATAAACAAAGTCGAGCATCACTAGACATATACACGGGTTGTTTATTGGAGAAACCTTCAATTCAATTCCACTGCGCGTCCCTACGATCAGCTTAAGGGTGCTCACCAGGAATCGTAGCGCTACGAGCAAATATGGCGGATGGATCATCGTAACATTTGTTTGAAAATAGACCTTAGCTACTTACGAGGGTGCTACGATTATCGTAGGAGCTATGATGATCTTAGCGGCCGTTACGAGCTTTCGATAATCCCACCCCTGACTTGGAGGAAATTTCAAGTCACCTTGATCTTGATCTTGATGTCACAGGAGGTCTGGGTTACCCCAAAACCAGGCCTTTGAATCGGCAGCACCTGTGAAAACAGCAGAAAATACTCAGCAGAATTACTTCTTAAATCTAACATTCCACACTTTTTCAAGGAATTCTTTCACAGCCTCTATCATTCGTCCATTTGCCACACCATTCAGTCCCAACAGCAGCACCATCCACTCACAACCAGTCCTTCCACCCACCACATTGATTTCACGCCCTAATTCATTCAGAAACACTCTCATCATATCCGCACGTGCTCTCTCATACCTCTTGCATTCTAACATCAGATGCACCACAGTCTCATCCACACCCCTGTCACACATCTCACACTCTTTCCTCCTATCCTCTGACCATCTATTGTCCTATCATTCACTTCCACACACTGTGCTCTCACTCTGAACAGAAGGTCACCACCTAGGCTACCATCATACCAAACTTCATGCTTTGGAGCCTCTTTCTCCCTATACCACCTCAGAGTTTCCTTTCTATCCATCCTATTCTTCCACTCGCTAAGTCCATCCGCTTTCACTGCTCTATCTATCTCCCTTTTCCATTTTCTCTCATCCCACTCTGCCCCCTCTCTGTTTCTATCTGTCATTCTCCATTCAACAACATTCTGTCTATCCTCAAAAGGTCTGTGCACCCTCCTAACTAACATACTATTCTTGTCTATCATTTTCCCACATTTGTTTCCCCATTTGCTATCTCCTAGAGTCCACAAGTATACCTTTCTTGCTAGTCTTGTTTCATTCATTCTCTCTAATCTCACTTTATATCTCAGAGTTGCTTTCATCTGCCTTTCCCTAAAAGTGCTCCACCCCATATCCCCTCTCAGTGCGTCTACTGCTGCATACCTAGGTGCATTCAGAGCCATTCTAGCTACCATGTTTTGTCCCACCTCTAACTTTTCTATCTCACTCTCATTCCAAGCCATTACATCCATACCATACATGATACTTGGGACAGCCACACTCTTCCACACTTCCCTCAGTACCTCATACTTGCATGCTCTCATTCTTGCTGCACTCCCTAGGCGACCCACCCATTGATTCGTCATACTTATCTTTTCATTCTTTGCTCTCTCACATCCATCTGTACTCATCCACACTCCTAAGTACTTGTATTCTTTAGTCTGTTGCAACTCCTTTTCATCTAACATCCAGGTGGTATTACACTCATTCTCTAACCCATTGACTACCATTATCTTACTCTTCTCACTACTGAAGCTCACTCCAAAGTCTCTTCCATACCCTCCTATCACATCTAAAACACTTTGTAGTTCTTCTGCCGACTCACTCATAACAACCACATCATCCGCATATAGTAACATGCATATCTTGTCCTCTCCAACTTTCACTCCCACATTCATTCTTCTTATCCTGGCAGCTAGCTCTTCAGTATATAAACTAAAAAGGGTTGGTGAGAGGCTACATCCTTGTCTAACACCTCTTTCGTTCTTCACCCAGTCTGTCTCAAGGTTATCTAATCTATACTTAGCTCTCGTACCAACATACATACTTCTAACTATGTTTACTATCTTCTCACTTAACCCAATCTTCTCTAAAACATTCCATAACCTACTTCTGTTGACTCTATCATATGCTTTCTCTATATCTAGGAAGCACACATACAGTATTTCTACCCTCTTTCTTTTTCCTTTCAATCAGTTCATTCACAACAAACATATTATCTTCCGCTCTTCTGTCTACACGGAACCCATTTTGTTCTTCACCTAACACCCTAACTCTCTCAACCCACTTACACAACCTTGCATTCAGCACAGCACTAAACACTTTCCCTACTGTATTCCCTAGGGATATTGGCCTATAGTTCTTAATCTCACTCTTACTCTTATGACCTCCTTTATGAATAAGTGTCACACTGCATTCATTCCAGTCACTCGGCACTCGCTCCTCTTCCCACACTCTGCTAAACAAGTCAGTCATCCAGTCAATCACCACTTCCCCTCCATTTGTATACAGTTCATAAGGGATATTATCTAATCCTGCAGCCTTTCCATTCTTCTGCTTCTTTACACACCTCTCAACTTCTTCCCTACTAATCCTTTCATTCAGCTCATTCGCATCTTT
Organism: Metacarcinus magister; assembly: GCA_029783475.1. NCBI lineage: Eukaryota > Metazoa > Arthropoda > Malacostraca > Decapoda > Cancridae > Metacarcinus > Metacarcinus magister. Next base: position 37,427 of record JAPQNM010001461.1, on the reverse strand, counting down.
CCTTTCCAGAGACACACACCCTTCTCTCACATCAAGGGCTTCTCCTACCCCTCCTATTTCTTCCCAAAACCTTTTAACTACCTCCTTCATTTTTTCTTTTTCTGTGATAACTTCACCATTCACTTTCAGACTTTCCACATTCTCACTTTCAGACATTTTCTCACCTCTCAGAAATCTATACCATTCACGTCCACCCTCCAGTCCTTTCTCTCTCATAGTCTGGATCACACTCCTTTCACTGATACCTTTGGCACTCATTATCTTTTTCTTTGTCAGTTGCTGTTGATTCACATATGCTTCCCATGCATTCTGATACTCATTTTCAGCTTCATCACATTCACGCCTCTTTTTTCTCAACCGCCTACAGTGTTTATTCAGTCTCTTTCGTTCCCTTCTAGCATTGCTAATATCTTCATTCCACCATGACTTACTCGTTCTCCTGTGACATCAAGATCAAGATCAAGATAGGAATATCTAGAATGAAGGCAAGGATAATGGAAGGGCAGCTGAAGTATTTGCAGCACATTTTGAGGGGAGAAGGGAATATATTAATTGAGAGAGTGGTGGAAGAGATGAGAGAGCAGGGGAAGAAGAATAGATGGATAAAAGGTTTAATGGAGGACAGAAAAATGATTGACATAAGAGGAAGTATGGTTACAAAAGACGAGATTAGAAACAAAGTAAGAATGTGGGATACAAAAGTATGGAAGAAAGAATTGGACGATAAAACAAGTCTGAAATGGTATAAAGAATGGAGAAATGAAATGGGTGGCCAAGAAAGAGTGTATGATAACAGAGAAGCTTCAGTACTACTATTTAAGTGTAGAAGCAATACAATGAACTTGTCCGATAGGAAGAGGTTTAAAAATGAAGCTACTGAATGTATAATGTGCGGGCACTACAATGAAGATTTAAAACACTTCCTCCTGCACTGCCCAGCATACAGTCAAGAAAGAAGAAAAAACCCAACACTGCAGAAGCCCTACCAAGAAAATGAAGACCCTTTGATTGGCAACATCCTATATACCAACCACACCGCAGAAGAAAACAAAAAGATGTTATATAAATTTTGGCAGACAAGAAACAATAAAATAAAAGAATTAACACTTTAAAACTTATAAAACTTAAAACTTATAAAAGACCCAGACCGCAAAAAGTAAACATCAGGAAGTGCCGTTCAAAAGGCAATACTTCCGCCTTTCAACAGAACAGAACAGAACAATTAATTGAAAATACTAAACAGCTTCTTGTACAGGCTTGTGAAAAACGTAAAGAAAATAAGTGTGATTGAAAAGAAAGAAGAAGCATGGATGACACACTGTTTGGAGAAGCAAGTTGAGTGAAGGAAGACGACGCGTAGGCAGTGTTGCCATTCCTTGGAATTTTTCCTAAGATCTTGGATTTTTTGCCTTCACCTTGGCATCTTGGATATGAAATTGAAAATACGTGAAAATCTTGGCTTTTTTTTTCAAGAGGAAGTGTAAGCTATATGAAATAATTTATATTGTCTTGAGAATATCGTACGTAAGAGCTAATATATCCTGTAAAAATCACGGTTACTCATTATTGACTCAGGTTTCTTGTGCTGAAACATTGTTCTTCAGTATGAAATCAACTGAAGATATTCATCTTTTACCCGGGGCAGTCTTGGACACGTATTAGAACTGCCGAATGCGTGATACGGGCGCGAGTCAGGACCAGTACCTATATCAAGCTTTTAGTTCGTTCGACCGCCGCTTGATCCTTAATCGCTCCTCACTCCTCAGTATACTTTGCACCTTCAACGCTTAAGAACACTTGTTGCTCAGAACTTGCTCCTATAATATTATTCACCACTTATAACTAAAATGAGTGGTTCAGGAGAGGAAGGGTGTAGTGGTAATGTCACTCCACCGAGGAAAAAGACGAAAGTGTGGTACCAGCAAGCATTTAAAAAGGAGTGGCTGGAGGACGATGATCTGAAGGAATGGTTGCAACCAGATTCTGCAGATAAGTATACAATGCTGTGTACTGTATGTGACTGCAAACTAAAGAAGTGTAACAAGTCCTCTCTTATGGCACACAAAGCTTCCATGAAACATGTCAAGAACTTAAAAGTTAAAAAGACTCAGGTAACCATTCAACAGCACTTCAAAAAATTATCAGGACCAAGTCATCAAGAAAAAGTAGCAAAAGCTGAATTAGTTATATCGGGTTTTATGGCAGAGCATAACATGCCATTTCTCCAAGCAGATCATTTAGTGAGTGTATTGAAAAAAGCTTTCCCAGACAGTGATATTGCTAAAGATATCTCAATGAAAAAAACTAAAGCATCGTATTTACTGCAACATAGCATTGCTTGGGAAGAGCGTCAGAAAATAGTTAACATTTGTAAGGAGAACAAATTCTCATTAATAATTGATGAGAGCACTGACGCATCAGTCTCCCAAATCCTGGCACTGGTGGTAAGATTTTATGATGAAAAGAAATCAAAAGTAACTGATGCACTTTTAGATATTGTAGAGGTACAGCAAATGGTCTCTACAGTGCAGTGAAAGAGATTTTTCACTCAGCAGAAATTCCATTGACTAACATAATAGGATTTGCAAGCGATAATTGTTCTACCATGCTGGGGTCGAACAATGGTTTCCAGGCACTTCTAAAGAAAGATCTTCCACATGTTTTCGTCTTAGGTTGCATATGCCACTCATTTGCTTTATGTGCCAACCATGCCAGTAGTAAGCTGCCATCATGGCTAGAGTCTCTTGAAGGACATATGTTGCTACTTTGCTCGGAGTAGCAAGCGAAATCATGATTTTCAGTTGATTCAGGAAGTACTTCAGATGCCAACTCATAAGATGTTGAAGTTAGCACAGACAAGGTGGCTATCTAGAGGAAATGTAGTTTCTAGAGTCTTAGAGCAATGGGATGCCTTAAAGCTATTCTTCCAAAGCGAATCAAGGACCGACAAGGTTGATGGCCCTGATGGGGCTTCTCAGATACATAAAGTGATGAAGACAAGTGGAACTAAACACATGCTGCTATTCATCAACTACATTTTGAGTAAGGTTGACATGATGAATATTGAATTCCAGTCTCAGCACTTCAGACTTGGAACCTTGCACTCAACCATTTCTGATAATTACCGCAGCATTCTTGGTTTATTCATAAAGCCTGAAGTAATCCAGTCTCATCAACTAGCCGTCATTGACCCAAGTAATGAATCTTTGCACAAGAGACTTAAAGATCTTAGTCTGAGTGGCAGATGTGAGGGACTGCTGCAGTTAGAGCCTCTTCAGCAGGATAAAGAGAAATTGTTTCGGGTTCATTGCAAGCAATTTCTAGTTGAATTATGTCTGCAGATGAAAAAGAGATTTCCATTTGAAGAGGACAGTATCATTGCAATGTTGAAAGTTATGAACCCAACAGAAGCTCTCTCAAATGCACGATGCCTGCAATCCTTAACAAAACTTGCAGTTCATTTCCCAAATCTGGTAAATGAGAAAGATCGAGATATCTTACAAGAACAGTGGAACGATTTTCTCTTTGCCCAAAATTCACTTAAGTGCCTAAAGCCGAATGCAACAACTTTCTGGAATGTTTTATATTCGGTAAAAGATGGAAATAATACAGCAAAGTTTGGTCTTCTGTCAAAATTTATGTGTGACTTATTAGCTTTGCCTCATTCTTCTGCCTGCGTGGAAAGAATTTTTTCACAAATCAATATAGTGAAAAACAAACAGACCAACAAGTTACATGCAAACACTGTAGCAAATCGCTTACTAGCAAAGCAGGCTATTGCGAGAGAAGAAGTTACTTGTGAGAGGTGGGAGCCCTCCACTTCCTTAATCAGAGAGGTTAAAGCAGGGAACTGTCATAAGAGGTATAATGAACATGAAGCATCAAGAATGAAGAGAAATGTGGTAACTCTGCATGAAGGTGAAGGCAATGATGAATTGGAGGAAGACCCAGTGCCAGAGGTTTCTCTCTTCCTTCAATAAACAACTGCAATCATCTTTCATTTGGTGAGTACAAATTTTATTGATTGTTGTATGGCAAATATACTAAGCATGTAAAAAAAAAAAAATCTTGGCATTTCTGGGATTTTTTTGCTGCGCCGACGAACAGAAGTAGAGAAGGGTTAGAGTGGGATGTGAAAAGGTGGAAAAGCGAGATAGACAAAACAGTGAAAGGTGTGGGACTAAGTAAGTGGAAGACTGAGATGGAACGAAAGAAGACTTTGGAATGGTACAGAGAGAAAGAGGCCCCAATGTATGTAAGGTGGTATGATGGAAGCCTGGGTGGTGATCTTCTCTTCCGAGCTAGGGCACAGTGTATGGATGTGAATGCAAGGAACTACAGATGGTCAGAGTCCCGCAGCAAAGTGTGCCAGATGTGTGATATGGGAGAGGATGAGACGGTAGAGCATGTAGTACTAGAATGCGAGAAGTATGACCGTGACAGAATGGAAATGATGCGTGTGATTCTGGCAGAAATGGGACGTGAAATGAATGAGGTGACTGAAAGAACTGGAAGGGAATGGATGGCGTTGTTGCTAGGACTGTGTGAGGAGACGAGTGAACGGATGATTGACGCGGTGAAAGAGTTCCTGGAGAAAATGTGGTATGCGAGATTGAGAGATTAGGGCATGTAATTAGAGTATGCATCTTTGATTTATTTAGTTTCTTTTTTTCTGTGTATTTTCCTTTTTTTTCCCCCCTTATTCCCCTCACAGGAGCTGCCGATATAAAGGCCCGACTTGGAGGAAATTTCAATGATCTTGATCTTGATGTCACAGGAGGTCTGAGTTGATCTTGATCTTGATCTTGATGTCACAGGTGACTTGAAATTTCCTCCAAGTCGGGCCTTTATATCGGCAGCTCCTGTGAGGGGAATAAGGGGGAAAAAAAAGAGGAAAATACACAGAAAAAAAAAGAAACTAAATAAATCAAAGATGCATACTCTAATTACATGCCCTAATCTCTCAATCTCGCATACCACATTTTCTCCAGGAACTCTTTCACCGCGTCAATCATCCGTTCACTCGTCTCCTCACACAGTCCTAGCAACAACGCCATCCATTCCCTTCCAGTTCTTTCAGTCACCCCAAAACCAGGCCTTTGAATCGGCAGCGTCACCTGTGACATCAAGATCAACCGTCTTGGGAATTTTTCGATTAGTGAGTGGCAACACTGCGTGTAGGCAAGTACTACCCTTGGTACTACGCAGTCCTGAACATCACCACATTCCACCTGCCCTGACCTGCCCTGCCCACTCCTAGTCCTGAACATCACCACACTCCACCTGCCCTGCCCTGCCCTGCCCAGCCCACCTACGCAGCCAGCACATACCACCCCAAGGATCATCCTGGCCCTAAACAACAACAACAGCAACAAGAAGGGTGAGTACCTGACGCACACACACACACACACACACTTGTACTGAATGTGGAGAAAGCAACAGGAATATAAATTAAACCGAGACATTTGGACATGTTGGAGATGGTTGAAGGAAATCTAAAATGGGGGTTGTGGTGGTGTTAACCGCCAACTTCCCAAATTTACCCCCCTTCCTTCAGTAAGCAAACCTATGCTCTGCGGAAGTTGTTGAATGTTCCGAGTGTTAAATTACTTCATGACGAACCTTAACAGGGACCAAACAACTGTGAATGTAAACTAACATAACGGTCGTGTGAATAGCCGATTAGAAAAATTGGTAAAGATTCGTTTCCTTAACCACTCGATATCTCGTTACCTTTATAATGCACTGCAAATTCAACCTCAGAAGCTTGTTCAGATCACCTTGAATAGTTATGCTGCTGAATTACAGAATTATTTTAAGATCACGTTAGGTTTAGTAACGTTTAGTTTGGTTTGGTTAGGTTTAGTTAGGTTGTCATTTTATATGTTGATTTAGAAGCTATCAAATGTTTTCTATGACTAAAAGTAGGGGGGGGGTTGTGTGAGGTGCAGACGCCATTTTTTTTCGTAGCACACGCCACTCTGGTGAAGATATAAAAAATTACCGAAAAAAATTGCTTTGTTAGCATAACTTTTCCAGAGCTGCAGTTAAATAAACCTAACCAAAACTAACCCAAGCAAACCTAATTAAACTTAACTAAACCTAACCAAACCTAACTATAAACCTAATGTAACCTAAAAAAAAAATTCATATTTTTTCCTGTCATTGAGCGGCACAACTATTTAAGGTAATCTGAACAAGATTCTGAGGTTGAATTTGCAATGCATTATAAAGGTAACGAGATATTGAGTGGTTAAAGAAACAAATCTTTACCAAAAATTATATTACATGACGCTCATGCGAATACTCAACATTAAAACCATTTTACACAATGGTCGTGCGAATAATCAACAGAAAAAATACATTACACGAAAGTTGTGCAAATAGCTGATGAGAATTTATGTGCACGATGGTCCTGTGAATAGCCGATGAAAAAGTAAGTACACGACGGTCGTGCATATAGACACTTCCATATGGAATAGCTATTTGCATGACGGTCATGTAAATACACTTTTCTCATTATGTGCATGATGGTCGTGCATATAGACACTTCTATGTGGAATAGTTATTTGCATGACGGTCGTGTAAATACACTTTTCTCATTATGTGCATGATGGTCGTGCATATAGACACTTCCATATGGAATAGCTATTTGCATGACGGTCATGTAAATACACTTTTCTCATTATGTGCACGATGGTCGTGCATATAGACACTTCCATATGGAATAGTTATTTGCATGACGGTCGTGTAAATACACTTTTCTCATTATGTGCACGATGGTCGTGCATATAGACACTTCCATTCACGAACATACAATGCACTCAGATCAGATGAGATGAGGTCTTGGGATATGCCTTTGTAACAGCTCCCAATCCTTTGTTTTTCTCAAATTCTTGCTATTTAGTCTTGTGTTTGGTCTTATAGGGTTGTTGCATGAATACAAAGTTTTGTCTTATGGACACATACTGTTCACAATCTAGTAAAAAGTGTTCTAGGTTTTCTATTTCATATTCACATAATTCACATTTTGTGTTCTCATTTTTAATTTAATTTCTCCAGTTTAAGTCCAATGTGTTGAGCCTTGCATTAATCATGACTTTTGATTCGAGTGTGTTATCAAACCATTTGATTTCTTTGATTTCTCTTTTGTATTTGGAGTATATCTTTAAGGTTGACTTTTCCTGGACTTGTTCTAACCAGTTTTCTGTGTCACATTTATTTACTGTTTCCTTTATTTTAGTTGTTGTCATGGATTAAATTTTTCTAAGGTTGACATTTAGTTTTTGCATGTATAGTTTGATTGGTTTTATTACTTCTGGTTTCTTGTTACTGTGAAAAACATCTAGAAATATTTCTGACTAAATTATTGTAATTTCTTAAAGCGTGTTTAGCATAATTAATTTTACTTTTGATGTCTCTAGCTTTGCATGATGAGGCTCCAATCTGTGGTCTTAATCCTTCTACTGGTGTAAATCTTGGTACTTGTGCTATAGTTCGGTATACTTGATTTTCTATTCCTTGCATGATGAGGCTCCAATCTGTGCTCTTAATCCTTCTACTGGTGTAAATCTTGGTATTTGTGCTATAATTCGGTATAGTGTCGATGGGGGTGAGTTTGACCATTTTGACCAACGGGGTGAGTTTGACCGATGTCAATAAAACTCATAAATTGACTTCAATTACACAATTTACACACTGAATTCTTAGAATAGTTCCTTGTCATAAACTGTTCAAAGTTATAGACTTTTAGGACAAAAATTAAAACATCTATACACATTAAAATTAAGGGGTCTGAAAAAAAGTTGCTAAAAACTTTGTCATATCATTTTTGAAATTTTAAAAACTTTATTATTTTGCATAAACTATAAATACCAGAAACTCAAAATTTTGGCCATACAATGTCCATATGTTAATCTAATTCTGAAAGGAAAACCAGCTAGTAGCTCGTTGTACAAATTGTTAAATTTATAATTTAACATGTGGTCATACTCACCCCAGGTAAATTCACAACCTTGGGGTGAGTTTGACCATTGATATTTTACTCTTTTAATGTATTTTATTTTTATTTTATTATAATTATTTTATTAGTTTAAAGACAACATCCATGGTGATGACTGGCTTGGTGGATTTCTGTCTCAGTACAATTTTAGTGCAAAAATTCCTTCAACTCTTGAAAAGTGAAGGAAGCTGGCAGCAAAGAATCCTAACATAATTGATGGTTTCTTTGATCTATTTGAACAAGAAATTAAAAGACTAAAGATAGAAAACAGACCTGAGTGCATCTGGAATATAGATGAGACAAATTTAAGTGGTGATCCCTCAAAAACGAGTTTCACCAAAGGGGGTTAAGACCTGTCGTGTAACTGCGACTTCTGGCCGTGAAAGTACTTCTATTATGGCAGGGATCTCAGCAGGAGGAGAAAGGCTGCCTCTCCTAATCATATTCAAAGGAAAAAACTTGCAGCCAACTTGGAGAGGAGATAAAGCTTACCCAGGAACACTGTATGCAGTGTCTGAATCAGGGTGGATGGTGACAAGCATTTTCAAATCTTGGTTTAGCAACTTCTGTGGAACCATAACACAAAGACCTATACTCCTAATTTTTGATGGACATGCATCTCATATTTCCTACGATGTCGTGAAGAAAGCTATAGATCAAGAAATAACAATAATCAAGCTTCCGCCACATACAACAGACAGGTTGCAGCCTTTGGATGTCTGTTGTTTTAAGCCATTAAAGGCCAAGTGGGATAAGCTTATTGCAAGTTACCAGCGGACATATCATGCTGCTCACATCAGCAGAGCAACATTTGTTAACCTGGTTGGTTCCATTTGGCTGGAAGTATTTACTGTGAAAAACATTTCATCCAGTTTCAGGAAGACTGGAATTTACCCCACTGACAGAACTGTATACCCTAAAGATGTATTTGATCCCAAGCTTCTTGCCGTTTATCAACAGATGAAAAAAGTGAGTGAGCCTACAACATCTAGGGGCACTGCAATGACACCACAAAAACTGCCCATTGCTAAACCCAGTGTCACCTTCGAACAGTTGCTGGCAGATAGCATTAGTCCAAAGTCAAGAAATCAAGAAGAAGCTCCACGTCCTACACTCCGTAAAATAGACTGCGGTGCTGCTGTGATTACAGACAAGGCATTTGCTGATGCCATAAAAGAAAAAGAATCGAGAGTAAAAGGAAAGAAAAGACAAGCACCTGAACCTGTGGAGGAGTTAGAAGAGTTAGACTCTGATGAAGTGGATGAGCTAGAAGAGATAGATATGATTAGTGAACCAGGTGGGAGTAAAGAAAAGTGTGATGACAATCTAAGCAGAATGAAAAATATGTACAAGAACATACAAAGTAACATTAAAGAAGATGAGTATTATTGTGTAGATTATGGTGCTGAGTTTTATATAGGCAGAGTGTTAAGTGTACACAAGGAGAGTGTTTCAATGAAATTTCTAAGGAAATACCCTGATGGATATAAGTGGCCATCTCAAGATGACGTTGACAGAGTTGAAGTGCAGCACATATTCTTTGGTCCGGTTATTATTTCAGGTACTCTTCCCTTTTGCCTAGATGAAATGGTATTGAAGAGTGCATACAAGAATTTCCAATCATTTAAGAAGTGTTAAATAGCAAAAATGCAGCTAAGTTTTTCACAATTAGTAGCTAGCTAATGATGTGTAATGAATATTATTTTCCATTTTGATGTGTTAAAATGTCTTAGCTACTACCAGTACATTATGATTTAATATCTGTAAAATAGCTACCATATATTTTCAGTTTGTAAAGTAATGCACACTTTCTGAGATGGTATTTGCTTAATTAGAAAAGCAAATATGTGAACAAATTAGTGATGGTCAAACTCACCCCTTGTGGTGGCCAAACTCATCCCAATTTTTTTTTGCATCCTGCCCACATATTTCCATTATTTTTCTTTTTTGTATTGCAGGGAACACCATGATATTTACAGAAAATAAAGTCTCATTAGAGGTGAATTTTGTGTGCAAATCTGAGTCTCCTTTCTAGCACCTTTATAGAATGAGAGTAAAGTTCAAATTTTGTGGTCAAACTCACCCCCATCGACCCTACTTGATTTTCTATTCTTTACAGGATGAGGCTCCAATCTGTGCTCTTAATCCTTCTACTGGTGTAAATCTTGGTACTTGTGCTATAGTTCGGTATACTTGATTTTTTATTCTTTGTATGGCGTTTAGTTCTCCTTGGTCAATGTTCATAATTTCTGTGGCATAGAGGATGTTTGGTAATGGTAGACCTTTCCAGTATGTTTATCCAATTAGCAATCTGTTGGTGCTCTTTGCTATTACAGAGTACGCATTGTTGGCTAACTTCCTGGCTTTCTGTATGCAATTGGTTTTGTGTTCTTTAAAATAGTTTCTACTATTTGTGATTTTTACTCTTAAGTATTTTATGCTTTTCTCTACCTTTATCCCTTCAATGCTTTCTGGTTGTTCCTTGAGGTTGTATATCAATACATTACTTTTTTCTTAATATATTTCTAGTCTATAGGTTCTTGCTATTTCCGTTAACTTTTGTATGCTTTCTTCTGCATCTTGATGACTATTTGCTAGCAAGAGTCCATCGTCTGCCTAGAAGATGACAGGTATATGAAATTTTTAATTTGTGAATCCTTGTGTTTGTTGTTGTAAAGCTTCTATGATTTGATAAGTAATAAGGGTGAATAGCATTGTTGAGCCATTACAACCCTGTCTGATACCACTTGTTATTTCAATACTAGTTTGTTGTTCTCCATTAAGATGTAATGTTGTTGAATCATTGGCATAGATGTTTGCTATTTTGTATATTATTTTTGCATTAATTTTATAGTTCATGAGTGCTTTTATCAACTGCTTTCTATTGACTGAATCGAAAGCTTTTGCAAAGTCTATGGCTATAACATATAAAGGCTTTTTAATTTTAAAACGCTCTTCAATGCAGCAACTTAATATAAATAGATTGTGTGTCACTCTTCTAGCCTTAGTGAATCCTGATTGCATTTCATTTACTTTGTCTTCATTTATCATATGTTGGTCCATTTTGTTTTTAATTATTGCCATGAACATGTTGTAGGACGTATTTAGTAGTGCAATGGGTCTTAGTTGGTTAGGTGTTGGTTTGGATACTTTGGGGACTAGAGTTGTTTTGGATTCTTGCCATCCGGCTGGTAGGTAGTCACTGTTTAGTATTTTGTTGAAGCATTGTACAAGATTTTGAAGTGCTATATCAATCTCTATTAAGAATTTATATAGTATTTCTGCCTTGATGCCATTTGGTCCTGGTGCTTTTTTGTTCTTAGTTTTCCTTCGTTGTTCTTTGATGTCTATTTCTGTTATTTGAATATCATCCATATATCTATCTATTGTTTCCTGGTTATACGCTGCAGTGTTCCAATGGTCTTTTATACACCTGTTTCTACCAGTGTATGTTGTCATTTTGTCTTCAGATTGACTTCCTTTGTTTGAGTTCCAGATCTCAGTTGTGTCATTTTCCCATTTTTGGTATATACTTTTCCAATATTTTTCTAATTCTTGTGGTATTGCTTCTTGTTTAATTTAGTTCCTTCTTTGTTATACAAGTATACCATCTTCTGTTTCTCCTTATCTTCTCTTTTTAACTTGTTTATATTTTCCCAGAGCTTTTTACTCCTGTTGGGGTTTTGCATGATCTCATTTGTTACTTTACTCTCATGTTCTTCTACTGCATGCTGTGCTGTACCAGTTTTTGTACTTTAAATTTTGTTGTAAGTAAAACTTTTTATATATAGCTTTTTAATTATTGATTGGCTAAAAAGAGGTCAAGGCTTTTTATTGGACATAGTGCAACCAAACATCATAAAATGTCACACCACATCACTTAAACAGTGCATGCGCCTATATTAGCAAACACGCAAACACACTCAGTTGTACATCCAGCCCTGACGCGAAGGGTGTCTAGTGTGAACTTAGAAGATTTATGGGTGTGGGACTTGGAAAATATTTTGAGGCACCTAACTTCAAAGAAGCTTTGCGGTGTTAATATTAATTTGCCCCGCGGTATGTATGTGGTAAAAAATGTCCAAAATAATGATATCCAAACATTTATAAATCCAGAACAATGAAGTTGTACATTTGTTTGAACTGTAATAGAACGAAAGCATTTAATACCTCTGAAATGAACCTAACCTAACCTATTTGCCTATGTATATGTACATTGCCAATTAACAGAACTTACTTCAAAGCAAACTAAACTTTACCTTACTCTCGAATGGAAGGTCAACCTCTTCCTCGTTGTCCTCTCACGAGAAGTCAATTGCCGAAGGGTGCCTCTGTCGGTCACTGAGTGGAGGATACATTAATTTGTTTCAATAAGTAATATTTCCACAATTCCCTATTCACGCACGGGCTATGCACACTCGCTCCCTTCTTCCTGAGGTAGGAGATAGGGAAGAAAATGGCATGTGAATCTGGCCCCAACCTCCAATTTGTGATCATAGAAAACATTGAATATCTGTGAATAATGTGCAGCTCAGTCTTATGATCATTCAACCCACTTACTTGTTAACAGCTGGTGTGACATTTCCACGTGTTAGGAAAGATGAGAACACAAAACAATAGGTATTTGATAATAGGATTCATTATCTGATGAAAATTAGTGAAGTTGACATCTAATTCTTTTTGTATGAATTTCACAGTACTTATCTTTGAGTTGGTGTGAAGGTGATGGCGGCGTGAAGGCGTGAAGACTGGTGAATCAGGTTGTTTTGGGAGTGGACATTGTAGAAGCTGGAGAACTATTGGATACTACTACTGGACACGGCTATTTTACTTTAACCCTTATACCCCGATGCGCCATGATCGTGGCCTTGTTAAAAAAAGTTAAAATTTCCAGCTTGCCTGAGACTGTGACAGCGTGTTCCTCTCCGAATTTGCGCCACGTATGTAGAGTTATGATTGGCCGAGCCTTCCCACCTCAATAACTCATTGTCCAATTATAATCCTCCTTTTATTTTGTTGAATAAACACCACCAGTAAGTTCAGCTTGCGAGCGATGAGAGGTGTTGCAACTTTGCCGCGTATTTTTACTTTATTTGTTTAGTTTGTTGTATATGCTACTGACACTGACACTTATTGCTACCCCAATGCACTCAGTACAATGTTAAGATAATGGGCATGACATGTAAAGGCTACAAGTAGGAAAGAAAAGAGACTGTGCTGCTAGCAGGGCATGAAAAGCAGGTTCCAACTTGCTACTAGGCCTATTGTCCTAAGTGTAATGTAAGCTTCTGCCCAGAATGTTACCCAAAATACCACAGGGGACTCAAAATACATTGAACGTAGTCACCTCTATCCCCTTCTATACTGCAAACATTCAGATAAAAGAGGAAAATGTATTTTATTGAACTGAAAATGGGAGTAATTTTTTTTGCATATTTTTTGTTACGGATATGTGTGTTTGTAAAGATTTTTGCAGTGCTTGAAGTTTCCTTTTCTATTAATATCTGTAAAGAACAACTCATTACCATTAAAATGGTGTATAATTTTCCATATCTATCATCAATATAATGTAGTAAATCAATAAATGAAGTAAAAAAACTAAGGGAAAAAAAGCGCCGTTGTTTACATACGCATGATTAAAACTGTTTTCTTTTTATCTACGGGGTATAAGGGTTAACTTGAAATACATATACATGGCTGCTATGTACAATATGTACAGGTGAATTTAAGCTTAAGATCTACAAGGGTTTTTATAGGAAGTCTGTAGACTATATTGATATTATCGGTAGAGAAGGGACGGAGATGTTGTCTGGTTGATGTCTCGTGTTGAAAGAGAACCAAATAGCTGTCATTGTGACTGACTTGAATTTGTCTGACAGCGAGTACATGCCCAATTTTTAAATTAAAGGAACCCTTTCTCTTATATTTTATTATCATAGATAAGTTAATTTATAATAAAATAATTAAAGTCAGACAGACTACACTATTTGTAACTTCAAATAGACAGGTTTTAAACTAACTGTCAGTGAACACACTACACTATTTATACCCTCAAATAGACAGGTTTTTGATAAACAGCTAAAGAAACTTGTTTGCCGAGTTCCTTTAATGTATCCTAAATACATTACAAATTTTTAATTTAACCTAACTATCTAATCATCTCAATATTGCAATAATTTATACTAATATAATCATTAAAGAAAGTAAATATTCATAAACAAATAAATAATCATAAAGAAAATTTGTATTAATATCCTAATACTTTTCAAACCTAACATTAATATATTTAATTTAAACACTCTTCCATCATAACTACTTTTAAGTCTAGAAAAAAAATAGATCTTATTTATTTAACTATTGTAATGATTTTATTGAATAAGAAGCTAATCCCTCTTACTCTTTTTTATTTAAACAATCTAAAACTATTTTTAGACTATAATTATCTCTTAAAAAATAAACCTAACTCATATAACATTTCATCTTTAACTTTATATTTAAAATTTTGTTTCACAAAAACTTTCTTATAAAATGATCTATTTTTAGTTTTGGGACTACTAATTATTATTTAGTTAAATTTACCGTATTAGACGGCATAAAAGACGTACTTTTTCCCCCCAAAGGCTCCCAAAATCACCCCTGCGTCTTATATGTGAAGGCAAGGCCTCCAACGCTCACTACAAGAGGCTGATTTTAGCCTAGATGGTCATTTCTACCTACAGTAGCCTGGCTCCATTAATAATATTACCAGTACTTACTGAAACATTATTATTGTGAATTATTATCTTACATTATTACTATCTGTACTGAAAAGAAATATCGTAAAGAATTACGGTACTTACGGTGTACCAGCTGTTCAAATAGTAAACACCTGGGCGAGTTTGGTGGCCAACGCCATCTATTGTCACTTGTGGGAAACCGCTAAGTTGTCAGTTTGTGTATTATGAGTGCATACCAGCTTAATAATATTTTCTGATATACGTAAGGTGCTTTGGCTTGTATTGCAATTTTTTTCTAATGTAATGATAGCTTGCCATAAAAAAAGATATGCTGAAATATACTAATACACTAAAAACTTTTTTTCCCGTGAATATGCCCTGCTAAATTGGGAGTGCGTTTTATATGCCGTCAAATACGGTAATTACCCCTGATACACAAGGCCCAGTGGTCTACACTTACTAGTATAATTTTTATTGCTTTACTAAATTTCCTTTTCATCATTATACTCTATCGCCAATAAATGATTTTGTTAATAATTACTTTCTATTTAATTATTTTTTGTACCATTTTCTTTTTCTATAAAGAAACACCAAAACAATTTGTTTCACACTCAAAGGTAAATCAATCTTTTGATTATTAACCTATCTCAACATAAATTAAATACTGCTTCTTCTCTTTGAAACTAGATTCACTTTCCAGTAAACCTTCTATGTTATCACTTATCTCATTTATAAATGAAAGCGATGGGCGATATGTACATGATTTAGAACTTATATTTCTTAATTTAAAGTTCATATCTATTAAAATTAGGGTAGTTCCTTTTTATATATAGTATAATAGAGTATCTAGTCCTAGTTTAAACCTAAATTTGATCAGCTTCAGCCAAAGTATAGATTACCTCACTTCATATAAGAACAAATTCAATTCTACCTTTTTGTCTATTGAAGCTCATTAACCCAAATACTATTTTTATATTTTATCACTTAACTGAAACCTAAAACATTTCTACTTCATCTCAAAGTGTAACTGCGATTATTGACTCAATATTTCATCAGATTTTAAACTATTACTAAATCACATTTGAATGGATATTTGTTAATATTCTATGCTGAGTTTGAATAAATTACATTACTTATTTATTTATAAATTTAACTTATTTATTGTAAAAGAGAACACGTTAAATGATGTTTAGTTACTCACATTCATACTCATACAACTTTAATAGTTACATAGAAACCTAAGAAAGAATCAAACTTTTAGAGTTTAGTTCATAATTTAATTTATATAACTTTATAACTTTGTATTTCTATATAAAGAATCAGTATCACAATTTTATTTTACCTTTACGAAAAGCCTCTTCTGATTTAACCAATCAACTTATAACTTTTAATTTTCATCTACTCTTTCTTTTCCTTCTCTTTTTTCCTTAACACAACAACTCTTTACCTTAATAGGAGATTCAACTCAAACAACAAATAACTCTTATATAAAGTTTTATAAAAGTAGTAAATAGAATTCTACCAGAAACTCATTCACTATTTTATTATTTTAATGACTATTTTTAATTATTTAAAAAAAAAAATTTGTAATTATTTTATTTAATATTTTATTAATTACTTTGTAGTCTAACTTCTCTTATTTTCTTTACTATAACAAATCAGTAAAGGGAAAAGGATTCTCTATAGAACACAATCTCAGAAGAAATATTATTTGAGTTTCTTTACTTTAATTTTATCCTGTAATAAGAAAGTTAATAACCATAACTTATTAATAAATATACAATATACTGCCTCTCTTCAGCCACCTTATTTATTATTCATCTTCCCAACAATTAAAATACTTTTAAAAACATTTATTTTAATACCTTGCCTCCTAGACAAACCTTTTTCCTTCTTTTTTCTTTCTTTTCTTTCTTTTTATAGTCTGCACAATATACGTTATGTGCATAATATAATTTATACTATTT
Organism: Metacarcinus magister; assembly: GCA_029783475.1. Taxonomy (NCBI): domain Eukaryota; kingdom Metazoa; phylum Arthropoda; class Malacostraca; order Decapoda; family Cancridae; genus Metacarcinus; species Metacarcinus magister. The sequence continues at coordinate 20,742 of JAPQNM010001461.1, read as the reverse complement.
ATATTAATTTCACCACTTATAAGTAGCCATAACTTGTTTAAGAATAACCTTACCTTTTTATATTTACTAATGAAAATCTTACCGGTTTATAAAAGTAAATCAATTAACTTTATAATTTTCTTTATATCAAATTTTAGGTTTGGTTTGGCAACTTTTTCTTTTTTCTCTTAATAGTTAATTTCGCTAGAAGATAAGAGTACAAATTAAGTCATTTATAAGTTATATAAATGACTTATTTTGTACTCTTATTTTCTACACTACAATATTATTTTGTTTATTTTGACCTATTTTATAAACCTAACTATAAAACCTAGATAAAGAAAAGTTATTTTTCGTTATTATAGTTTCAGTGTTTACAATCTGTGATCAGTTGTTGGAAACAGCTAATGGTTTTGTGTTGATATAAACTGAACTCTTATTATTATTTTATTTCTTATATATTTATCTGTGTTAAATATGTTAAGTAAGTTCATTGAACACAAGGTATTGTTGGAAATATTTGTGGCAACCTGCTGGAGTTACAGTGTAAAGTGATCGTTATTGGTGCTGGTTACTCGGTGGTAAAGGTTCACACTTTATCCTTGCCGTTTAAGTCAACCCAAAGTATTATGGTATGGTATTATAAATATGGTATGGTATGAATAAAAAAAATAGGTAGTGGTGGTGTGAGATGATATCTTTGTTAATTAATGGTGTTGTTCCCTACAGGCTAATTGATGGGGCATCGTGTACACTGAAGGCAGGACAACAAGGCAGAAGGTGAAGCAGGGATTCTGAACCATGGTGAGTCTTCATCTGTAACAGTGTTGGGGCAAGGCAGGGCTAGTTTGATATGTATGAGTATATCTGTGAGGAAGGGGGGTGGTTTGCCCTGCATGATTGCTGTAATACAGTGATCCAAGGATAGGGCTAGTTACCCCTCCCTCCTTTTTAAAGTGTGTTCTGTCCCTGCACTCGCACGGCTGCATCGTGTGTGTTCCTGGTGTGTTCACTCCTTCATGCTGTCTCTTTGTTCCAGGACAACAATGCCGAGGACTGTCCAGTGTGCTTCACCATCTTTGACGACACATTAAGGCGGCCCCGCACTCTGCCGTGTGGGCATGCCTTTTGTACAATATGCTTACATGAACTCACGGAACAGGGTGAGGTCACGTGCCCCACCTGTCGCCTCAGACATGTTGTGCCTGAGGCGGGGCAGTTCCCTGTCTCCTATGTTACTGAAGCCCTTGTAAAAAGGTTGAGAGGTGCAACTTTAGCCACCCCACCACCCAAGCCTGTGAAGGATGCAGCAGAGTCAGCTGCTTTACTAGCATCAGAACGATGCCAAGAGAGAACAAGGGGGCTCAGCAGGCAGGTACAATGTCTCCTGCGGGAGCAGGAGGCAAAGGTCCTGGCTGCCATCCACACCTGCCAAGAGATCCAAGGCCAGCTACAAGACTACCAGACAACTCTGGTGGGCTGGGGTGTGTGGCAGCAGCACCTGGAGGACCAACTCCAGGCACTGGTGACCGAAAGCAAGAATGCCAGGGTGCTGGTGCGGCAGGAGGAGTCCAAGGTAGCCGTCAAGAGGGAGGAGCAGCAGCAGGGGGAGCAGCACCTGCACGCTGTGCTGCAGAAGCTGCGTACGATCTCCACGCGAGCTAAAGCTTATGAGGTCATTGACAATGCAGAGCATCACACCTATGATGGGAAGCAGAGAGTGGAGGAGTGCCGTGCAATGTTTCCTGATGTGCATACAGTCAACACCATTACCAAGGTGAGTGTATTTGTCCAAAAATGTGGTGACGTATAATTCAGATTGTTTCGTTCTGACGACATCTGGCATTAATGCCTTATAGGCATTGCATTCACTGCTGGGGTTTTTTTATAGTCAATTATCAATATCATTAAAACCCATTTTTCATGCACCATAATAATGCAAATAATTGTTCAAAAATAGTATTAAGACAATGCAACTGGACGATATATTGTATTTATCATAGCTTAGTTTCCGTCATGTGAAAACAATATGTTAATTAGATCTTAGTTATCGGTATTTGAAGATAATGTATTAATCATAGCTTAATTACCAGTATTTTTTTTATTTATTTATTTTTATTTATACATTAAAAGGGCACTGGCCAAGGGTAAACAAAAATACAATAAAAAAATCCCGCTCGTCGCCAGACCCTGCAAAGAGGACAGTAGGAGAAAAGAAGCAAGGGGTGGAGGTCCAATTTAGTGTGAGAGGTGTCTTGACACCTCTCACACTAAATTTGAGAGAGAGAGAGAGAGAGAGAGAGAGAGAGAGAGAGAGAGAGAGAGAGAGAGAGAGAGAGAGAGAGAGAGAGAGAGAGACACACACACACACACACACACACACACAAACATAAACATATTTGATACCGCCACTACATTCTTGAACTAATCCGATAATTGCCCCACACCCCTGGACATCCTGACCTTTCTTCCGCCTCCCACCCATCACGAGGTCAGGTCAAATTACCAGGTGTTTCCTTCACTATAACTTTGCAAAAATATAGCCGTCAGCCTGTGTCCCAACTTGGGCTCCCCGCATGCGAGGGCTTAAGGAACGTCCTGCCCGATGATGTCATCGTCAAGTGAGAGTTTAAATGTAGATTTTATACTATCATAATTCTTAATGGAGAATTTTTAAACAATTCATAAATATTTTTTTGAGTTGTATTTTGCTCGATATTTAAGATCTTCATGAATGCCTAGTCTTATGCATGTATAAATTTTACTTATAATTTCTTTTGACTGAATTTCTCTGTGAGCTAAAACCTCCATGTCAAAATGCTTCGACAAGTCTTAATGAAATATCATGATTAGATGGTTGTTTCTCAATAACTAGATTTAATTACCAACTGTAATTTATTTCAAATTGCGAGCGAAGCGACCCCATCCAAAATTTGTCTGTGTATGTATGTGTCTGTCTGTCTGTCTGTCTTCTATCTCCTCCTAGACCACTGGAGGGATCGGAATGAAACCTTCATGGGTCGTAGGCATCAACCCTTAGATGGTTATTATATATTAAAAACATATTGTTATTATGTAAAATTTAGAGTTATTTGTGAAAAACCTGTATCTCGCTCAATAATGGTCGCACGTGTTCATACTTACCTGGCACAGAGACACTTTGACCTACCTCCTACCTCCCTTTCTACCTTCTACCTCCAACCTCCCTTTCTACCTCCTACCTCCAACCTCCCTTTCTACCTCCTACCTCCCTTTCTACCTCCTACCTCCCTTTCTACCTCCTACCTTCCTTTCTACCTCCTACCTCCCTTTCTACCTCCTACCTGCCTTTCTACTTCCTACCTCCCTATCTACCCCCTCCTCCTACCTCACACCAGTTGAAAAGTCAGCGATATCACTGATTTGCCCCATCATCACCATTTACAAGACTGGTAGGTCGCAGGCGTCAAGAGGTCACACCATCAGCTTCCAACAGGACATCTCTGACTTTGCTCATGTATTGCCCCGCATACCCGAGAAGTTGCCAGTAATTGTGCTAAAAAGCCCCAATGAGACTATTACAGATAGATTTTTCTTGGTGAGAAGAGACACATTGATTACTGCGCTCCAATTTCTCAAGGAAATCAACAAAGATTATCGGCACATTCAGATATCCACACAGAACGCATCAATGTATCCAGAGGATGAAATTGTACAATCCGTTCCCCAAATTAACCCCTCTGTACACAACATACCACAAGAGGAAGCTTCTGCTGTAAACCAAGAGTCGGCCAGGGAACCATCATCTACGGTTGACTTGTCTATACCACAAGAAAATCTATTGACTTTGCTCAGGGCTGCTCTTCAAGCAGAGAACCAACAAGCAAATGTTGAATGGCCTACTAGATGTCGTGATCATATTATGTGTGGAAGGTGGAAGATATATGTGGAATGTAAAAATATCACAAGGTGAAAGTCGGAGGTAGCGATGTGAGCGGGGTCAGGAGTGCAGGTGCCGCGGTCAAAGGTAAAGGTAGTAGGAAGGTAAACAACAGGTGTTGGCCGCTCAGCTGTGCTGACCAGCCCAGGTGTTCCAGACGGGCAAAATGGTCAAATTAAGGGATTTTAGCACGATTAAGGAGATTGTCGCGACCATTAGTTGAGCGAAGGAATAAAAACTTGCCGGCTTCTTTTGTTAAACAGATGGCCTAGAATAAAACCCTAGACGTTAAACAGATGTACAACAACTTCCCAGAGAGAATGTAAGGGAAAGTAACCTTTATATCAAAATGTAGAATTTTAAGGGAAACTAACCTTTATATCAAAATGTAGAATTTTAAGGGAAACTAACCTTTATATCAAAATGTAGAATTTTAAGGGAAACTAACCTTTATATCAAAATGTAGAATTTTAAGGGAAAGTAACCTTTATATCAAAATGTAGAATTTTAAGGGAAAGTAACCTTTATATCAAAATGTAGAATTTTAAGGGAAACTAACCTTTATATCAAAATGTAGAATTTTAAGGGAAAGTAACCGTTATATCAAAATGTAGAATTTTAAGGGAAAATAGCCTTAACAGATGTTGGGGCCTTCCCAAATATTGTCTGTTGAGAATTGGTAACTTTAGTTTTTGAGGAATATATAGAAGCTGCAGTAACTTTGAGCTTCACTTGCAGCTTGGAAGCAAGCAACCTTTTCCAACATGGACACCCATCTAGTTGGCTTGGTAAGTGAGAGCTCTTGTCGTTCAAATGCAGTCTTAGAAAGCAGCTGTTAGGATGTTAATTTAAGAATATTTTATGTAGGATTTGTAATGTATGGTATTATGTTGTTGCTCTACGATTATGAATATTGTTATAAGCTCCTAGAGAAACTATTTCATGTGCCTGATTATATGTATATGTTAAAAATAGAAGAAAGGAAAGGAAAGATTGTTGAATTAATTAATGAATTAAAGACATAGAAAATGGAACAGTGTTCCGTATCACGTGACCAGTTTTATTGATTAACGGAACACAAAAACGTTGCAATAACAGCAACAAAATAGAGATAAATGGCCAATTTCCGAGCTCAGAACAGGTTACTTCAGCAAGGCATTTCCGGATCTTTTTCCCGATGGAAAAGGAGACTACACCAAGCTGCGACTGCAAGGTAACTCGACTTTGGCAAACTATTTTCGCCATCTGATGAGATTGGACCGTGCTCATGGTTTTATAACCCATCATTCATTCATATTTGTGTGCACAAATATGTTGCGTAGGCATGCAGCTTTAAACACAGGAAATGTGTTTGCCCAGCGGTGTGCCCAAGATCTGTCTGTGGCAGAACTGAAAAGAGCCCTCTTAGAGGGGGATGAGAAGGTCCTAAACAAGCTACTCTACTTTGCAGCTCCTATTCCAGCAACAAGACAAAATCTGAGGTACAAGACTCATCAGGCAGTATCCTTCACTCGATGGCTCAGATTGTCTTCGGACGACAAGGCAATGGGTTTTGCAGCAACTACCCAAACTGAAGCCAGCAGTTTGGGTATGCTGGGTGAGTGGCTTTAAGGATCATGGTCATCCAGCATGTCTATTTACTTAATTTTTAGTTCATTTACAGTAACAATTCTGGAACATAGTGACATTCCTGACAAGTTGTAAGGATATTTCATTCCATTTGTTAGGGTTGCCATAATCAAATTTTTGAACAAAAATCTCCGTTAGAGGCGATACCACTTCCTTGGACGACTGTAGAGTTCACTAATACTGTGTGTGGTTAGGAGTAACAGCAGCACAGGAACACACTGTACAGTGCCACTAATACTGTGTGTGGTTAGGAGTAACAGCAGCACAGGAACACACTGTACAGTGCCACTAATACTGTGTGTGGTTAGCAGTAACAGCAGCACAGGAACACACTGTACAGTGCCACTAATACTGTGTGTGGTTAGCAGTAACAGCAGCACAGGAACACACTATACAGTGCCACTAATACTGTGTGTGGTTAGGAGTAACAGCAGCACAGGAACACACTGTACAGTGCCACTAATACTGTGTGTGGTTAGCAGTAACAGCAGCACAGGAACACACAGCTCAGTACTTGGTGCCATTCTTTTTTTAATTTATGTCAATGATTTCGATGAAAGTCTCATATGTAAGATATCAAAATTTGCCAATTATACAAAAATCCTGGATAGAATAACTACAACCACTGAAAAAATACAATTACAATCCAACCTTGACATCTTAGTCAGTTGGTAAGAGAAGTGGCAGATATAATTTAATTTTGATAAATATGAAGTATTACATATTGGAAACAATAATTATTACATTAATTATACAATGAATGATTCTGAACTTATCAAAGTTAGCCATGATGAAAGACTTTAGTAATTACCTTAAACCAAGTAAACATTGTTCAGACATTGTTAAGACAGCTAACAAACTAGTCAGCTTCATCGGAAGGACTTTCAAGTACATGAAGTTATACCGACACCATTAAATGCACTTGTACACCACAATCATCGAGAAGAATGCATTCAGTTCTGGAGACAATACAAAGAAAAGTTACTTAACTTATCCTTTGATTGCAAAAAGACTTAACTTATTCAGTTTTCCAAATATAGGCTATGGGGGGATTTAATGGAAATGTTTAAAATTTTCTGTGGCTGTGACAGTATTAACATAAACGACTATCTAATTACAGATCTCACAAGCACCACTTGTAAAAATGGCTTCAAGACTATCTAATTACAGATCTCACAAGCACCACTCGTAACAATGGCTTCAAGACTATCTAATTACAGATCTCACAAGCACCACTCGTAACAATGGCTTCAAGATCATTGGGAAGCGATTTAAATTGAACGGTGAAAAAATTTTGCTTTGATAAAATTGTGACTGTTTGGAATTCCTTGCTTGCGCAAATAGTTAACAGCAATGCTGTGAAACTGTTAAGAATAAACTTGATAAGTACTTAGCATCAGTTACCCTAATTGATTATTTCACTCCTGCGTAAGAAACCTTATTTTTTTTTTTTTTATGTAGTTTAGTGTTAGCAATAGTTGTATGTTAAGCCTGTTTTCTCATGTTTCTATAACAATTTCATGCAAATTTTTCGATATATGTTATCACTTCCTCTTCCAACCAGCTTAGGCTGGAGGGAATGATGGGTGGAGAGGAGCCTTCCACTTTGTTGTCCTTTCATCTCTAACGTGTTGATATATAGTAGAGTGTAGCTACACGGAGAGCCTCGTTAGGTTCAGTAGGACTTTTGCTGTCTGTTCTTCCTTTGTACTCCTTTGACTCGTAACATCCTCTGTGTCCACTTTCCTGACAGAGGCTTCTCGCCATGACAGTAGTGGCAGCAGGAAGATGTTCTTGACATGTCCCTCTCTGCCTGTGTGGGCGTGGAGGAGCCAGTGTGTGGCTCTCCTCCCTTCCCTGTGTGGAGGCAGCGGTGAGGGTGTGGCCGAGAACCTCTGACCTGAGTCTGTGTTCCTGTTTTAGGTGAAGGAAGCATCAAGTGCTGCCCTAGAGGCCGCCAAAGGCGTCCAGGCTGCCCAGGAGACGGCGGGTGGTTTTGCTTGTGCTGCAGGGGACTTTCACCTCCAGGCAGCACCAGCCTCCTCCATCACGGACAGGCTCAAGACCCTGCTGGCACCATCCTTGAAGGTGAGGAAGGCGGCCCCAAGGTTCCCTCCTGCTGCAATGAGCCTCTTCACGCACAACACACCCTTGAAGGTAAGGGAGGCGGCCCCAAGGTTCCCTCCTGCTGCAGTGAGCCTCTTCACACACACACACACACACACACACACACACACACACACACACACACACACTGTATCTTAGTTTTACAATGTCATCTTTCTCCTTTCCTGATAGTCTGCCTCTCTTTGCTCTTCTCATTCACACACTCCTTCCTTTTTCTCATTACTCATTGATATAATATAGCCCTTATCTCTCTCTCTCTCTCTCTCTCTCTCTCTCTCTCTCTCTCTCTCTCTCTCTCTCTCTCTCTCTCTCTCTCTCTCTCTCTCTCTTTCTCTTTCTCTCTCCAAACAAGTGTTTCTTGGTGGACACTTTCCCAATATAACTTTCTTTTGCCAAGTTGCTGTTCCTTTCACTTATCGCTTCATCCCTTGAAGGTGGAGGTGGAGGACCTCCGCAGCTTGACTCAACCCATCAGGAACCTGCTGCAGGACGGCCTCGTGTTTGCTGTTCACCACGCAGAAGGGCAGAATAAGCATGGAAGGATAAGCCTTAAAGACGGCCGCCTGCACCTCCACTCCCTGCAGGATCAGCCCCCGCCCCCCCATGCCGTCACCGTGCAGGTGGGTCAGGGACTTGTGCCCTACAGTTGTTGTCCGTTAGCATGTGGTTGGAGGATGGTGAAGGCAGACTCACAGCCTTGGGTGGGATCACTGCTGTCACCGGCACATTAGAGAGGTAGGCAGGCAGGGCAAGGGTCCATCAGCAAGTTTTGCTTCACATTTCACAAGTAACACAAAGAGCACAAGTTTGTTGTTTTTACTTCCTGTTGTACCCTTTTCGTCGTCTGATATTGCAACGTTTTCGTTTTCCTATACTAAACAATTAGGTCACGGGGTTATGGAATACTGTTTAAGTTTTATTCAATTTTATTAGAAAAATTAACATGACTTCATTACTTGTTTGACTCATCAATTCATCAAAATCGCTTCCATTTCATGACATAAATTCATCATAACTGCTTCCATCTTTGACATAGTTACATCCAATATCATACACATATTTATCTCAATTATTTTCCCTTGGAGCAATAACATCCTTTCATAATTGATTTCCGTGGAGAGAATAACACAATTCCTACATAAAATAATATATCTTAACTTGACATTCTATGAGCTGATAAAAGACTGCAAAACGAATGGTACAGAGCTTTCACTTACCCAACTCAGAGACTCCATGTTGGGCTGCAGGCTTTGCTCACTTCCCAAATGATTGGAAGGCAGGAGTCAACATGCTTTCCTAATCATTCCAAGATGCTTATATACAGAATTCATTCAACTGACATAGATTCCAAGTGTCACTAATTCTCCCTATTCTGTAGAGACTATTTTCCCTTGATTATAATACTGACCGTAGTACAATTGATACCGGCCTCCATCCAATCTGTTTCCGCCGGATGTTTATTACACACAAACAAAAGTAGCTGGACATGTCACCTAAATTTGGGAACGATTAGCTGTATCTTGCTCTGTCTCTGTATCTCTTCTCCGATTAACATGTTATTGTCGGCGATGTCGTATGATCAGTTTACGACATACTAATTGCTGTCTGGCCGTCTATTCTGTCCTGTTTCTGGTCACACCTTGACTGGTGTCAAAGGGAGGGAAGAAGGAAACTTATTCATTGTAATGTTGATGTTAATGATTCATAGTAATAGTGATAATTACTACTGCCATGTAACAGTGGAAGAAGAACCTACTCTATGATAATGACGTTAATGATCAACAGTAATAATGATAATTATAATGAAAATGATGGCAATCAATCAATCAATGTGAAAACTTCCTAGAACAAAACCCCCAGGACAAAACCCCCAGGACAAAACCTCCTAGGACAAAACCCCCAGGACAAAACCTCCTAGGACAAAACCCCCTATGACAAAAACCCCCTATGACAAAAACCCCAGGAAAAAACCCCAGGACAAAACCCCCAGGACAAAACTTCCTAGGACAAAACCCCAGGGCAAAACCCCCAGGACAAAACCTCCTAGGACAAAACCCCAGGACAAAACCCCCAGGACAAAACCTCCTAGGACAAAACCCCAGGGCAAAACCCCTAGGACAAAAACCCCCAGGACAAAACCCCAGGACAAAACCTCCTAGGACAAAACACCCAGGACAAAACCCCTAGGACAAAACCCCAGGACAAAATCCCAGGACAAAACCCCCAGGACGAAACCTCCTAGGACAAAACACCCAGGACAAAACCCCAGGACGAAACCTCCTAGGACAAAACACCCAGGACAAAACCCCAGGACAAAACCCTCAGGACAAAACCCCAGGACGAAACCTCCTAGGACAAAACCCCCAGGACAAAACCCCAGGACGAAACCTCATAGGACAAAACCCCCAGGACAAAACCTAGGACAAAACCCGCTAGGACAAAACCCCAGGACAAAACCTAGGACAAAACCCCCAGGACAAAACCCCCAGGACAAAACCCCTAGAACAAAACCCCAGGACAAAATCCCAGGACAAAACCCCCAGGACGAAACCTCCTAGGACAAAACACCCAGGACAAAACCCCAGGACGAAACCTCCTAGGACAAAACCCCCAGGACAAAACCCCAGGACGAACTCCTACGACAAAACCCCCAGGACAAAACCCCAGGACAAAACCCTCAGGACAAAACCCCAGGACAAAACCCTCAGGACAAAACCCCAGGACGAAACCTCCTAGGACAAAACCCCCAGGACAAAACCCCAGGACGAACTCCTAGGACAAAACCCCCAGGACAAAACCCCAGGACGAAACCTCATAGGACAAAACCCCCAGGACAAAACCTAGGACAAAACCCGCTAGGACAAAACCCCAGGACAAAACCTAGGACAAAACCCCCAGGACAAAACCCCCAGGACAAAACCCCCAGGACAAAACCCCAGGACGAAACCTCATAGGACAAAACCCCAGGACAAAACCTAGGACAAAACCCGCTAGGACAAAACCCACTAGGACAAAACCCCAGGACAAAACCTAGGACAAAACCCCCAGGACAAAACCCCAGGACGAAACCTCATAGGACAAAACCCCCAGGACGAAACCTAGGACAAAACCCCCAGGACAAAACCCCAGGACAAAACCCCCAGGACGAAACCTAGGACAAAACCCCCAGGACAAAACCCCCAGGACGAAACCTAGGACAAAACCCCCAGGACAAAACCTCAGGACAAAACCTTCTAGGACAAAACCCCCAGGACAAAACCCCCAGGACAAAACCCCCAGGACAAAACCTCCTAGGACAAAACCCCCAGGACAAAACCTCAGGACAAAACCTTCTAGGACAAAATCCCCAGGACAAAACCTCAGGACAAAACCTCCTAGGACAAAACCCCCTAGGACAAAACCCCCAGGACAAAACCTCCTAGGACAAAACCCCAGGACAAAACCCCAGGACAAAACCTCCAGGACGAAACCTCCTAGGACAAAACCCCCAAGACGAAACCACCAGGACAAAACCTCCTAGGACAAAACCCCCAGGGAAAAAAACCCAGGACAAAACCTCCAGGACAAAATCCCCTAGGACAAAACCCCAGGACAAAACCTCCTAGGACAAAACCCCCAGGACAAAACCTCCAGGACGAAACTCCTAGGACAAAACCCCCAAGACGAAACCACCAGGACAAAACCTCCTAGGACAAAACCCCCAGGGAAAAAAACCCAGGACAAAACCTCCAGGACAAAACCCCAGGACAAAACCCCAGGACAAAACCTCGTAGGACAAAACCCCAGGACAAAATCCCAGAACAAAACCCCAAAACAAAACCCCCTAGGACAAAACCCCAGGACAAAACCCCAGGACAAAACTTCCTAGGACAAAACCCCAGGTTAAAACCTCCTAGGACAAAACCCCCAGGACAAAACCCCAGGACAAAACCCCAGGACAAAACCCCAGGACAAAACCCCAGGACAAAACCCCAGGACAAAACTTCCTAGGACAAAACCCCAGGTTAAAACCCCCTAGGACAAAACCCCCTTGAACAAAACCCCCAGGACAAAATCCCCTAGGACAAAACCCCAGGACAAAACCTCCTAGGACAAAACCCCCAGGACAAAACCCCAGGACAAAACCCCCAGGACTAAACCCCAGGACAAAACCCCAGGACAAAACCCCCATGACAAAACCTCCTAGGACAAAACCCCAGGGCAAAACCTCCTAGGACAAAACCCCTTAGAACAAAATCCCCAGGACAAAACACCAGGACCAAACCCCCAGGACAAAACCTCCTAGGACAAAACCCCAGGACAAAACCCCAGGACAAAACACCAGGACCAAACCCCCAGGACAAAACCCCAGGACAAAACCCCAGGACAAAACTCCCTAGGACAAAACCCCAGGACAAAACCTCCTAGGACAAAACCCCTTAGAACAAAATCCCCAGGACAAAACCCCAGGACAAAACCCCCACGACAAAACCTCCTAGGACAAAACCCCCAGGACAAAACCCCCACGACAAAACCTCCTAGGACAAAACCCCCAGGACAAAACCCCAGGACAAAACCCCAGGACAAAACACCAGGACAAAACCCCCTAGAACAAAACCCCCTAGAACAAAACCCCAGGATTAAACCCCAGGACAAAACCTCCTAGGACAAAACCCCAGGACAAAACCCCCAGGACAAAACCCCAGGACAAAACCCAGGGACAAAACCCTCTAGGACAAAACCCCAGGACAAAACCCTCTAGGACAAAACCCCAGGACAAAACCCCAGGACAAAACCCAGGGACAAAACCCTCTAGGACAAAACCCCAGGATTAAACCCCAGGATTAAACCCCAGGATTAAACCCCAGGACAAAACCCCAGGACAAAACCCCCAGGACAAAACCCCAGGATTAAACCCCAGGACAAAACCCCAGGACAAAACCCTCTAGGACAAAACCCCAGGATTAAACCCCAGGACAAAACCCTCTAGGACAAAACCCCAGGATTAAACCCCAGGACAAAACCCCAGGATTAAACCCCAGGACAAAACCCCAGGATTAAACCCCAGGACAAAACCCCAGGACAAAACCCCAGGACAAAACCTCCTAGGACAAAACCCCAGGACAAAACCCCCAGGACAAAACCTCCCGGGACAAAACCTCCTAGGACAAAACCCCAGGACAAAACCCCCAGGACAAAACCTCCCGGGACAAAACCTCCCAGGACAAAATCCCAGGACAAAACTCCCAGGACAAAACCTCCCAGGACAAAACCCTAGAACAAAATCCCCAGGACAAAACCTCAGGACAAAACCCCCAGTACCAAAGCCCCAGGACAAAACCCCAGGACAAAACCTCCTAGGACAAAACCTCCTAGGACAAAACCCCAGGACAAAACCTCCTAGGACAAAACCCCAGGACAAAACCTCCTAGGACAAAACCCCAGGACAAAACCTCCTAGGAAAAAATCCCAGGACAACCCCAGGACAAAACCCCCCAGGACAAAACCCCCTAGGACAAAACCCCCAGGACAAAACCCCCAGGACAAAACCCCAGAACAAAACCTCCTAGGACAAAACCCCAGGACAAAACCTCCTAGGACAAAACCTCCTAGGACAAAACCTCCTAGGACAAAACCTCCTAGGACAAAACCCCAGGACAAAACCCCAGGACAAAACCCCAGGACAAAACCCCCAGGACAAAACCCCAGGACAAAACCCCAGGACAAAACCCCCAGGACAAAACCTCCTAGGACAAAACCCCAGGACAAAACCTCCTAGGACAAAACCCCAGGACAAAACCTCCTAGGACAAAACCCCAGGACAAAACCTCCTAGGACAAAACCCCAGGACAAAACCTCCTAGGAAAAAATCCCAGGACAACCCCAGGACAAAACCCCCCAGGACAAAACCCCCTAGGACAAAACCCCCAGGACAAAACCCCCAGGACAAAACCCCAGAACAAAACCTCCTAGGACAAAACCCCAGGACAAAACCTCCTAGGACAAAACCTCCTAGGACAAAACCTCCTAGGACAAAACCCCAGGACAAAACCCCAGGACAAAACCCCCAGGACAAAACCCCAGGACAAAACCCCAGGACAAAACCCCAGGACAAAACCTCCTAGGACAAAACCCCAGGACAAAACCCCAGGACAAAACCCCAGGACAAAACCCCAGGACAAAACCCCAGGACAAAACCTCCTAGGACAAAACCCCAGGACAAAACCCCCAAGACAAAACCCCCAGGACAAAACCCCAGGACAAAACCCCAGGACAAAACCCCCAGGACAAAACTTAGGACAAAACCTCCTAGGACAAAACCTCCTAGGACAAAACCCCAGGACAAAACCCCAGGACAAAACCCCAGGACAAAACCCCCAGACAAAACCCCCAAGACAAAACCCCCAGGACAAAACCCCCAGGACAAAACCCCAGGACAAAACCCCCAAGACAAAAACCCCAGGACAAAAACCCCAGGACAAAACCCCCAGGACAAAACCCCAGGACAAAACCCCCAGGACAAAACCCCCAAGACAAAACCCCCAGGACAAAACCCCAGGACAAAAACCCCAGGACAAAAACCCCAGGACAAAACCCCCAAGACAAAACCCCCAGGACAAAACCCCAGGACAAAACCCCCAGGACAAAACCCCCAGGACAAAACCCCAGGACAAAACCCCCAGGACAAAACCCTAGGACAAAACCCCCAGGACAAAACCCCCAGGACAAAACCCCAGGACAAAACCCCAGGACAAAACCCCCAGGACAAAACCCCAGGACAAAACCCCAGGACAAAACCCCCAGGACAAAACCCTAGGACAAAACCCCCAGGACAAAACCAAACCCCAGGACAAAACCCCCAGGACAAAACCCCAGGACAAAACCCCCAGGACAAAACCCCAGGACAAAACGCCAGGACAAAACCTCCTAGGACAAAACCCCAGGACAAAACCTCCTAGGACAAAACCCCAGAACAAAACCCCAGGACAAAACCCCCCAGGACAAAACCCCAGGACAAAACCCTAGGACAAAACCCCAGGACAAAACCCCCCAGGACAAAACCCCAGGACAAAACCCCAGGACAAAACCCCAGGACAAAACTCCAGGACAAAACCCCAGGACAAAACTCCAGGACAAAACCCCAGGACAAAACCCCAGGACAAAACCCTAGGACAAAACCCCAGGACAAAACCCCAGGACAAAACCCCAGGACAAAACCTCAGGACAAAACCCCAGGACAAAACCCCAGGACAAAACCTCCTAGGACAAAACCCCAGAACAAAACCCCAGGACAAAACCCCCCAGGACAAAACCCCAGGACAAAACCCCAAGACAAAACCCCAGGACAAAACCTCCTAGGACAAAACCCCAGGACAAAACCCCAGGACAAAACCCCAGGACAAAACCCCCAAGACAAAACCCCCAGGACAAAACCCCTGACAAAACCCCCAGGACAAAACCCCCTAGAACAAAACCCCCAGGACAAAACCCCCAGGACAAAACCCCCAGGACAAAACCACAGGACAAAACCCCCAGGACAAAACCCCCAAGAACAAAACCCCCAGGACAAAACCCCAGGACAAAAACCTCAGGACAAAACCCCCAGGACAAAACCACAGGACAAAACCCCAGGACAAAACCCCCAGGACAAAACCCCAGGACAAAACGCCAGGACAAAACCACCTAGGACAAAACCCCAAGACAAAAACCTCAGGACAAAACCCCCAGGACAAAACCCCAGAACAAAACCCCAGGACAAAACCCCCCAGGACAAAACCCCAGGACAAAACCCCAGGACAAAACCACAGGACAAAACCACAGGACAAAACCCCAGGACAAAACCCCCAGGACAAAACCACAGGACAAAACCCCAGGACAAAACCCACAGGACAAAACCCACAGGACAAAACCCCCAGGACAAAACCCCCAGGACAAAACCCCCAGGACAAAACCCCCAGGACAAAACCCCCAGGACAAAACCCCCAGGACAACCCCCAGGACAAAACCCCTAGAACAAAACCCCCAGGACAAAACCCCTAGAACAAAACCCCCAGGACAAAACCCCCAGGACAAAACCCCCAGGACAAAACCCCCAGGACAAAACCCCCAGGACAAAACCCCCCAGGACAAAACCCCCAGGACAAAACCCCTAGGACAAAACCCCCAGGACAAAACCCCCAGGACAAAACCCCCAGGACAAAACCCCCAGGACAAAACCCCTAGAACAAAACCCCCAGGACAAAACCCCTAGAACAAAACCCCAGGACAAAACCCCCAGGACAAAACCCCCAGGACAAAACCCCCAGGACAAAACCCCTAGGACAAAACCCCCAGGACAAAACCCCCAGGACAAAACCCCCAGGACAAAACCCCCAGGACAAAACCCCCAGGACAAAATCCCTAGAACAAAACCCCCAGGACAAAACCTCTAGAACAAAACCCCAGGACAAAACCCCCAGGACAAAACCCCCAGGACAAAACCCCCAGGACAAAACCCCCAGGACAAAACCCCTAGAACAAAACCCCTAGGACAAAACCCCCAGGACAAAACCCCCAGAACAAAACCCCCAGGACAAAACCCCCAGGACAAAACCCCCAGGACAAAACCCCCAGAACAAAACCCCCAGGACAAAACCCCCAGAACAAAACCCCCAGGACAAAACCCCCAAAACAAAACCCCCAGGACAAAACCCCCAGGACAAAACCCCCAGGACAAAACCCCCAGAACAAAACCCCCAGGACAAAACCCCCAGGACAAAACCCCCAGGACAAAACCCCCAGAACAAAACCCCCAGGACAAAACCCCCAGAACAAAACCCCCAGGACAAAACCCCCAGGACAAAACCCCTAGAACAAAACCCCCAGGACAAAACCCCCAGGACAAAACCCCCAGAACAAAACCCCCAGGACAAAACCCCCAGGACAAAACCCCTAGAACAAAACCCCCAGGACAAAACCCCCAGGACAAAACCCCTAGAACAAAACCCCAGGACAAAACCCCCAGGACAAAACCCCTAGAACAAAACCCCCAGGACAAAACCCCTAGAACAAAACCCCCAGGACAAAACCCCTAGAACAAAACCCCCAGGACAAAACCCCTAGAACAAAACCCCCAGGACAAAACCCCCAGGACAAAACCCCAGGACAAAACCCCTAGAACAAAACCCCAGGACAAAACCCCGAGAACAAAACCCCCAGAACAAAACCCCCAGGACAAAACCCCCAGGACAAAACCCCAGGACAAAACCCCTAGAACAAAACCCCCAGAACAAAACCCCCAGGACAAAACCCCCAGGACAAAACCCCCAGGACAAAAACCCCAGGACAAAAACCCCTAGAACAAAACCCCTAGAACAAAACCCCAGGACAAAAACCCCAGGACAAAAACCCCAGGACAAAACCCCCAGGACAAAACCCCTGCGGAACTTTATCGAATGCCTTTTTTAAGTCTAAATATATGCAATCAACCCATCCGTCTCTTTTTTGTGTTATATATATATATATATATATATATATATATATATATATATATATATATATATATATATATATATATATATATATATATATTACTCTTCAATAAACACTTAATAAGTTGGTGACACACGATCATCCTGTTCTGAATCCAAATTGTCTATCTGATATTATTCCTTCTCTTTCTAAGTAATCAGTCCATTGATTCTTGATGACCTGACATATCTTGCACACTATGCTGCTCAATGACACTGGTCTATAATGAAGTGGTTCTTCTTTGTTTCCATTCTTGTAAATAGGCATTTTATCATGTCTTTTCCATTCTTTAAGGACTTTTCCTGTTTTAATAGAACATCCAATTATATCATGAATTGGTTCAGCCATTTCTTGTCTACACTCCTTCAATATGTATCCTGATACTCCATCTGGTCCTATAGCTTTTCTTTCATCCAATTCTTTCAACATATCCTGATTTCCAACATTTCATTTGTTCTTACTTGTCCTTGTGACTTTTTAAAGTCAGATTCAGTTGAAAATACTTTCTGAAAATTCTTATTTAGCACTTCACTCATTTCTTTCGAGTTTTCATATACTTCCTTATTTTCTTTCAATCTAGTTATAATTTCTTGGTTTTATTTTTCCATTAATAAATCTATAAAACAGCTTTGGTTCTTCCTTGCATTTGTCAACTATATCTTTTTCATATCTCTTCTTACCCTTACATATTCATTCCTTTCTAGTTTATATTCTTCTTTCCTTTCATTTATTCTTTTCATTCTCCTCCATGCTTCATCTCTTCTCTTTTAAACTTTCATACTTTCTGTTAAACCACTCTTTTTTACCTTTTTCTTTTACTTTATCAAATGGAACGTATTCCTTTACTCCTTGCTCGTATATCATCAGGAAGAGATCATATTTCTCTTGTACGTCCTTTAATTCCTTAATTTTCGTTCTGTCAGTTTCATTAAAAAAACCTCTTCATTGCAGTATGGTTTGCTTTCGCATAATTTAGTCTTTTCTTTTTGTATGATTCCTCCTGTTTGTTTTTTATATCTCCCTTAATCTCAATTTCCAGGACCACATGGTCACTCCTGTGTGGTTGCGTTAGTGTGTGTGTGTGTGTGTGTGTGTGTATGACACATATGATGTATTTTTCTCACCGTGTTTGTGTGTTTGTTTGTGTGTACAGATGGACCAGGTGGTGCCTGCCACCCCCCCCTGCCTGGTGTTCCTGGACCTGGCGTGGCCCGGCCGTGCACCACGTCGGGTGTTGATCCATCTAGCCCGAGACACTACGCGGGGCCGACAGTTCATATTATTGTGTACGGGGCAGAGAGGCGCCAGCTACGCCAACACCAAGATGTTCAAGGTGGACCGTGATGAGTCGTGGTGGGGGGTGGTGGGTGGCGATTATGAATACAACAATGGGGAGGGAGGAGCTGCCCTGCTGCCTCGCCTTAACAGTGTTAAGTACAGGTCGTCATGCCAAGCAGGGGATGTGAATTGGTGGTCAAGTGACCCTCCCACAGGTACTCAGTTCATCATCGTCACCAAGGTCAAGGAGTCCTGTACTGATTATCCCTTCGGCAAGGTGGTGGACGGTCTTGAGGTTGTGGTGGCGGCATACAAGCACCGCCCCATTACAGAGGTGACTGTGGTGGACTGTGGCGTGGTGCTGTGGTCTGGTGATCATGATGATAATGCTGTGGGCTGGTGATGATGATGATGGTGATGATGGTGGTGCTGTGGGCTGATGTTGATGGTGATTGTGATGATGATGATGATGGTGGTGCTGTGGGCTGGTGATGATGATGGTGCTGTGGACTGATGTTGATGGTGGTGCTGTGGGCTGGTGATGATGATGGTGCTGTGGGCTGATGTTGATGGTGATTGTGATGATGATGATGATGGTGGTGCTGTGGGCTGATGATGATGGTGATTGTGATGATGATACTGGTGCTCTGGGCTGATGATGATGATGCTGGTGCTGTGGACTGATGATGATGATGATGATGATGATGGTGCTGTGGGCTGATGATGATAGTGATAATGATGGTGATGGTGATGGTGATGATGATAATGATAATGGTGGTGGTGGTGGCATCTCACACCAAGAGAACATCAATGCAAGTTTGCGCTCCTGTCTTCCCTCGATCTCCATCCTTCTCCTTCCCTCTCCTCCCTCTCCATTCCTCCCTGGTATTGAGAGGAAGCAGGAGGAGGAGGAGGAGGAGGAGGTTGTTTTTCGCCCTATATGCTCTGGCCACTGAAAAATTTTATGAAAAGTATTATAAGATGAAAATAGATGAAGAACAAGAAGAAATAGACATATCAGACCATAACCTACTAGAAATTTATATAAAAGTATTACAAGTACAAAAAAGGTATAATAGAAAGACATGGATTACTAGGGAATACTATAAAACTGATGAAGCTTCACTCAGCTTATAGGGATAAGTTACAACAAAGTATAATGGGTGATGGAGTTAAAGATATAAGTGACCTAGAGGATAGGATAGTTAAAATAGCCGATAAATGTCTAAAGAGGAAATATAGGAAGAAAAATGTAGGAATTAAGCAGGAAGAGGAAGAACCAGTATGGTTTACTGAAGAGATTAGGGGAGAAATCAAAGAGAGGAGAAGAATTAATAGGAGGTGGAGGAATGAGCCATGTGATGAGGAAAAGGCTAGATGGAAAAAGTTACATCTAGAACAAAAAGAAAAAGTGCAAATATTGACTAGAAAAGAGATGAGGCTAAGTGATGAGAAAAAAACTAAAGAAATAATGCAAGATAAAAGTAATGGAAAGAACACTTTTAAATATATTAAAATGTTAAGAGGAGAAAAGGAGAAAGAGAAAGTAAATTTAATAGATAATGTATATGGAAATGCTAATAAAAAGCTAGGTACATATAAATATACAATATATACAATAACTATACAGTTTTTGTTTAGTCATATTGAGATGACATTGCCATTTTTCATGTGTTTTGGGATGAATATAAATGCTTTTTAACTTTATTTTTGAATTGAGATATGTTGTTATTTATAAAATTTTAATGTCTGCAGTTAGAGAATTCCATAATTTAGGACCATCACACAAAACACTGTTATTGAATGAAGTTGTGCGGAACTGAGGACAAAGTAGATTGATATTGTTACGTCTTGGATTGTGAGTAGTTACTATGAATTTAAATATTTTGCTTCCTGGATAAAGATTTATGTTTCTGTTGATAAGTTAAAGAATAAAGTATGTTCTGATTGATTTGAAATTAAGAATATTTAGAGAGGGATACATATGGTACGTAGAATCATATTTACCCTTAAAAAGTATACATCTTATGATTTTATTTTGAGCAATTCTTAATTTATTTAAGAAGGATGGCCATGTACAAGACCAAATAGATATGCAGTAAGTCATATGAGGATAACATAATGTATAATAAATACTTAATAATGCTTCTGTTGTAAGTTGATGACGGACCCTATATAACACACCACATACTTTAGCCAGTTTCACACTGTCAGGGCCGAGGTGACTACCAATTAATATTATGCTTCTATAGAGTTGTGGGGAAGAAAAATCATGGAGTATGATACCCCGAATATATTTACACACAATAATAGCAAACAGC
>JAPQNM010001460.1:152500-172258 GCA_029783475.1 Metacarcinus magister | reverse complement strand
ACCACGCTTCAAGCCCCGCCACCACATCAAGGTGACTGCCCACGGCGGGGTTGATATGTTATGGAAAGATATTTCTGAACATAATTCTTTTATAAAAATACTACCAAGAATGCAGAAACATATGTATCATACCTTAAATCACTGAAAATAACAATATACACAGGCGTTGGCCCTTACGCAGGCCGCCAGGACGGCTTTCTCTCACATTACCGAGCTCGTAACAGGTTTGTATACCTATTCTTGGATTAATATGCTATGAAAGGATATTTTTGAGCTTAGTTCCTTTATGAATATATTACCAAGAATGCAGAAACATATGTATCTTTCCTTCAATCGCTAGAAATAACAAAATATGCGCAAGCGTCGGGAAGACACACCTAATGGCTTCCATTTTTCATCAACAAAAAGTTCTTCTCCAAAATTTAACTCTTGTATTTCAGTGTTCTAAAGCATATTCAAGCTACATCAATATTTTTTATTTCAATTATTTAGTGTCTTTCAAGTATATAAAGTCACTTGATTGGAAAATAATGATAAATATTAACAGCAAACTTTGTTGATGGTCTTTCGCGGTCAGGCTTCGGGTGGAGGTAGCCGCCCGACGAGTTTTGTTGAAGTTTCCAATATTGTGTGTAAATGTCAACGACTGGGGATACCGCGACACGAAAGGACGGTTAGTGCGTGGGCACTAGGAATAAGGCCCTTTGTGTTTTCGCTTCGTCAATGAATGCACATTATATTATGCTTTGGCCTCCGGTACTTGTTAAACTGTTCTTGTATATAGACTTATATCTTTACTTGATTTAACTGATATTTTGGCCTGCCCAAAATCTCCTCCAATTACAACTCCGAACTCATCTTCTCCACCTTCTTATTATTTCATTTAGCTCCGATTTACAGTGTTTTAGTATTTTTGTTTCGCTAAAGGACGTCACCGTGAAAACAAAACAAAAAAAGAAACACTATAATCTTCAGGATGAAATTGCGTATTGAGTAGGATACAATTTATTTAATGCAATTAACTCAATGACAAGCTAATTAACCTGTCAGGAAGTGTAGTGTAAACATAAAATAAACTTTTTCCCTATACTGGCATTTATCATTTATACTCTTGTCTACATTATTTGTTATACACTTTATAAGAGGTTATACATACCCAGAGGGGTAGCGAAAGAGATTGCTCACATCCTCGTTAATACTTGTTGGATGATCCTATAGAACTGCAAGGCTTTCCAGAGTATCAAGTTCTTTGCAACTGATCATAGGCTTGTTGTTGCAACACTCAAGCTTCATGTCAAGTCCAAAAGGTTATCAAGATGCAATCACAATATATTCCATCTGGAGAAACTCAAAGACTTGACATATGCTCATGAATATGCTGTGACAGTCTCAAATCGGTTTGAAATGCTCAGTGCCCTTGAAGACTCATGTCGTGACCAGATAGTGTGATAACGGGGAAGATGGATACATGTGGATTTGTGGAATTCGAAAGTAAGGAGGTCAGAGGTAGCGATTAGCGCGGTCATAAGGGTAGACGAAAACAAGTGACTGTTTCCAAACAGCCGACTCTCAGATTAGCGGGATTATCAGACTAGTCGAGCTAGGTCATAAACACATGTCGGCTTTCCCCTTTTGTAAACCTGATTCAGATTAGTGAACCAGTAGGGTAATCTTGGAAAGGTCCCTCCAAACATCTGGTTGCAGAACTCTAAGGGAAAACTCACATTTATATAAAGAAGCAGAAGTCTAAGGAAAAATAACATATATGTTGGGGCCTCCCAAAATGTTGTCTTGCGAGAATTGGTAACTGCTAGTTTGAGTGTATATATTCAGACTGTAGCGGCCTATAGAATCACTTCACTCAGCCTTTCCACTTTGGAGGCGCAACCATCTCAGCTTCAGAATGGAGATTCTGAATATTATAGTAAGTGGAAATTCCGTTCTAATGTAGTCTTTTTAGCAGCTGGTAGGATGTTATTTTAAGGATATTTATTTATGTAGGATTGTGATGAACGAATATTATGCATTGTTCCAGTATATGAATATTATGAATTGCTCCAGGATTTGAATATTATGTGTTGCTCCAAATTGTGGATATTGTTGTGAGCTCCTAAAGATATTATCTAATGTGCCTGTTCATTTATATATGTTAAATATTGATAAAGGAAATAATGCTGGAGCAGGATTTGTCAACTTGATTGATTAAATATAGAAAAATCAAAGTGTTCTGTAACCCCGTGACCAAAGTATATGCTGATTAACAGAACACGGAAACGTTGCATAACGTGCAACGAAACTCGGTAAAATTGTAAGATACCTTCAAACGTGAAACTTTCGAGGCTGCCTAGGGGTGCATTGGAGAGCACATGGTGTCCATGTTTCGGTGGAGACGCTGAAGAGTATAGAGAAGAGTCACGCTGTTAGGCTGGCTGGGAACGGGGACCAGTATAGGGCTGTCACGTAGGACTAGAACACTTCTGAGAGGAGACAAGAAGAGGTATGTCAAGAGTTTTGCAGAGGATGTTGAGGTCATTTAAGTGCTAATGACCTCCGACTTGCGGTCACCTGCCTATGGAACCCTGAAGAAGCTCCGCTACATGTTTACATCTCGGGTGAGTGTTATCCTGACAGCAGATGGTGTCAGACGTGGATGGGCAGATGGCTAGTTGGGCAGAGTACTTTGAGCATTTGTACGCGATCCACCCATTAATGAGCCGTCATGCGTTGAACAGATAATTGATAAACTATTAGACTGACATAATGACAACCTAGGCGTTGCAAAAAAAGGCAGGACAGACAAAGAAATAGAAGGAAGTATTAGATAAGAAATGACAGCTTGGAATAGACGGGCAACCGATAGAGATTTATGGAGACGGTTGGGGTAGGGCCAAGTCAACAGAACAAGGTATGCTCACCTAGTGCTGGAGGTCTGGACTTTGACGTCACATATCTTTTGCCAACTTCCCCAATACAGCGAAATGCTCCATATACATGGCACCTGGCTACCGTGACGCACGTTTCAAATTATCGACAATTTTCATCATCTAGATATATTTATATGCTTGTACCATTAAAACCAAGGAAGTTAGTTGATTTGGAATCTGTGATCAAACATTCAATGGGAGCAATACTCGAGGAATTGCAGCAAGTTGAAGTCTAAAAATAGGTATAAACATTTTCCTATTTGTTCTGGCTTTATTATTGAAATTACACACATAGTTTTTCGTAGTGCTTTATTTTTCTTATGATATGCGGAATAGTGTCATAAAGATTATAATTGGGTCAACTTTTTTCTGAACATCACGTGGTTATTTCATAATATCGGATGAGAGTACACGATATGTAAGAGACATGGTGCAGTCGTGGAGGGCCATGTGACATCCCTTTAACCCGCCACCGTCACCGCCAAGTCAGTAGGCTTTGTTCTATTGACCTTGATGACAATGGCGATGACAATGATGATGATAATGATAATGATGATGATGATGATGATGATGATGACGATGATGATGATGATGATGATGATTATGATGATGATGATATCCAATTGATTTCAAGAGATACTGCATTAAAAGCAAGTAAGTGACGCATCTGCATCACAATCCTTTGGGGCATACGCCAAGGGACGCGTCGCCTCGCCTACCTTTCGACGCCAAATCCAATGATCACCCAACGCGAGTCTCCATGCAAGCTCCCTTCCCATACCAAGTAACTCCCTACAGAAGCATCTACTTCCCCCAGCCACGAACCTTATGGACGCCCCCTTGACCTCCTCAACGCCGGGTTATCCATTTCAGAAACAACCTGACAAGCAGGATCAGGTTTTGGGTAACGTGCTGCATGCCCATATAGCTTGATTGATTGATTGATTGGTGACAACAGATCATGGCGCCGCAACATCGAGGTCATCTGGCACTGTACTAAAAACACCAAAAATAAAAAAAAACTACATAAATACTACATAAAAAGAAAAATATATCTACAGGAGGTGGAGAAAGCCACTTTCCTGTAGGAATTTTAACACTTCATGTCCCGGGAAGAGTGCCTGCTCCCCCAGCACCAGAGAGAGAGAGAAACTCCCATCTCTGCCCCGACACTGGGCGAGGTACTGCTCTCGCAATTCCCTCAGGCTGGGGCACTCGACCAGCAAGTATGGCCCGTCCGTAGACGGGCCAATGCTGTCTCACGGCAGCGGCCTCGGACGTGCGCATAAGACCAGGGGCTCACAGCCCCTGCGGTAATTGCACCCATCTTGGAGGTGGCTCTATTGGCATTCCATCTCTCTTGCCAAACTACAAGAATAGCAGCTCTAATTGTGGGAAACAGGTCTCTGTGAGGGACGGGGAAGGTAGTGACTTGACGAGAGGCGCCAGTCTTAGCTAGCTCATCTGCCTTCTCGTTCCCTTTCACAGAGACATGGGCTGGTACCCAACAAAAAGAAATTCTGTGCCCACGACGGGCTGCTAGTACGAGCCTGTGTGCTACTATAAGTGCTCCGCACACAAAAGCTGCACCTCCAGTGCCCACTTCTCCAACCGAACCGTCCGTATAGTACAGGCGGACGACTCGGGTGGAACACGAAGCCACCAGCGCTAGCGTGTCCTACCGGAGACGAGCAGGGTGTAACGCCTTGGGTCGGGCATAGGGAGACTTGGTGGTAGTAAAGAGCGGTGGGGCCCAAGGTGGAGGCAAAAGGCGATCCGGGAGGGGTTAGTCCGGGTCACACCTCACGTCGTCAGCCACCCACGAGGTGCGGGCAGCGTCAGCTGCAGCGTGCACCCAGTTCCGTTCAGGAGTAGCTATAGATGGACGCTGGAGTGCCTGGCGAAACTGAGTGGACAGATGTGTAGCGGACCAGCGGCGTAGATACGCCTTTAAGGCAATGGAAGTTTTGGCCAAAATGCGGTTCTTGACTGAGGATAGGCCGCACTCCTCTCTTAGTGTTACCACGGACGTTCACCGCGGCGCCCCCAGAATGGCCGTTTTAGACTACCTCTAGGGACTGATAGCTGGTGTTGCTGAGTCCTGGAAGGCAGGGTACAGAATAGTCCAGAACTGAGCGGAACGCAGCAGTGTAAAACCACCGTTTCACTTCCACAGAGGTACCAGCTCCTCGGCCCGACAGGCAGTGAAGCACCTTCACTCTCGCTGCAAGGTACTTCACATGTGGCCGGAAGGACAGGGCGGTATCGAACCAGATCCCCAGGTACTGGTCCGTGGTAACGTGCTAGAGAGGGGTGTTACCTAGTCGGAGCGGTTGCGTGAGGGGCGGAAGGTCGAAGGTCATATAGCGTGATTTCCCTGGGTTTATCTTGAGACCCAGGGAGGAACAACACTGAAGAAGTAGCTCCAGATCACGAGGGGCGCTAACTTGGTGGTGACGTTTTGGGATGACCATGCAGGGCCAAATCATCCGCGTAGCAGAGGAGCATAATCCCTTGCCCATAAAAGACTGGACAGCTTTTCAATCAGTACGTTGAAAAGGAATGGGCTGAGACAGCTGCCCTGCGGGATGCCCAAGGAATGAGGTTGCGGGGTGGAGATGTGGTCCTGAAATCTCATGCAGGCACTGCGCCCTATCAGGAACCCTTCCAGCCACTGCAGGAGGCGGCCTCTGACTCTTTTCTCCGCTAAGGCCTCGAGTATAGCAGATGGGTTTGCCACTTCAAAGGCCTTCTCTAGGTTTAGAAAGACAACTAGACTCGAGCGTAATCAGAACGCCCCCAGGAGAGTCATGAGGCAGGTGGTAGTGTTCCTGCACGATTGGAAAGCAAAGAGGTGTGGGTGGAGTTCGCCGACTTGCCACTTGAACCGATCGAGCACCATTCACTCCAAGATCTTAGCAGGGCAGCTAGGCAGGGAGATGGGTCGCATGGTGCCCGGGTCTTTGGACTTGGGGATTGGGGTGATAGTAGCAACCTTCCATGGTGTTGGCGGTGACCCGACCTCTAGTGACATATTGAAGATGGTCAGTAGCTCAGCCTTGCCCGTGATGAGAGAGCATGAAATATATCACTTTGTCCGTGCCTGCGCAAGTGGACAGCGTCCAGTTCACTCATGACGAAAGGAGCGTCCGTAGCTGTCTCCTCAGGTCAGGCATTGGCGACGATAGCAGCCTGGACACTCGCCAGGTCAGATTGTCTCCTCCGGGTGGCAGCAGGAAGAATTGATGGTGAGGTACGAGCGGCGAAGAGTTGGGCTAGTCAGTCAGCTTCTTCGCGCGGTGCGTGGTGCGTAGGCAGAGGGGAAGGACGAGGGCTATAGATAGCTCTCACTCGGCGCCACATCTCCTCAAGAGGGGTATTAGCGCTGACAGATCGGCACCATTCCAGCCATGCCTCATCCCGGAGGCGGGCTTTAGCAGGCTGCACATGGCGCACCACGCTCTGCAGGTAGCGATGAGCGTCAGGAGATGGGTTGCGGCGATAGATCTTGCGCGCTGCGTTGACCTGCCTGTTGACTCTGGGGCCGTATATCCATGCGTCTCTGTATCTTCGAGTGTGGGGCTTGACGCAAGGGATGGCACGATGAGCCGCCTGGAGGATTATGTTGCAGATATTCGTAGCACGCTCATCCAGAGGAAGGTCAAGATCTGCATCCCGAAGCAAATCCCCGGCAGTGTTCTTGAAAAGGCCCCAGTTCGTTTGGCACTTGTTGAAGCGCGTAGGGCGGTGCAGTGGAGGGGCAAGGCGAATTGCTACTTCAAGGACAATGCCTAAGTGGTCACTCGTAAGAGTGGGGTGGAGTGACCAAGCCGGTGCAAGATCGAGGCGTGAGGAAGCGAACGCCAAATCCAGCCTCCCGTGCCTGATGTGCGTGAGATTGCTGTAGTGATGTATATAGTTATTAGTAATTTATCTAAATGTATTGTACATGTATCTGTGGCTGAGATACAATTGGAAGATGGCGGGTCTGCATTTTAGGCTTATGTTAACATCTTGGCGGGTGGTGGGAAGGATGCAGGACGAGATGTCACCAGGGTACCATGTAGTGAATAAGTATAGATTAGGTTGTATTGTGTTGGTAAAGGTTTGTTGGGGACATTATTTGTTAAGTAGGTTAAGATATACATAGTAGGTAAAATAAGATAAGTGATATACGTATATGTAGTTGAATGGAGGAAATGTTGGGTAGATATTTGTGAGATGTAGTCCGCGGTGGCGGAAGAATACACAGTTTGAGGGTATCACGAGTCACGGGGGGGTGAGCCATATATACACATATATACACACGAGCGGCAACAACAGATGGTCTAGGTCTTCAAATAATAACAAGAAAGAGCACTGGATGGCCTAAAGGAACACTGTATCACAAACAAATTATAGAAGGGATAAGGGAAGGGAAATACAAATATATATACACATCATCAGCTTATACAGAAGAAGAAATACATAAGCTACTAAAAAACAATGATATAACTCTGAACGAAGTATGGGCAACTGAAGATGACTCAAGCTTCAGAAAAATAAGAAATGGGTTGAATCAAGAAAGAACACCACCACCACCAACTAAAGGACATAAACAACACAAAAGACAAAATTCTTATTAACTAAAATACAACACTCTACTATATTACAACACCCGATAATTACACTGGATACATACATACAAACATCTAACATGGACAATACGGACAACATCCTAATACTACAACACAACGTCAGACACTGGAGTACAATCAAAACAACACTCACCAACATATATAGAGAAATAAACCCAGACGTAATCCTGTTAAACAGTCACGGCCTGAAAAACACTGAAAACATAAAAATACACACTTACACAAGTTATATAATAAATTCCAGCGATGAACTACACGACGACTCAGCAATTTTAGTTAAACAACACCTGAAACATAAAGTAAATGATAAATATGACACAGACATAATTCTAATAACAATTGAAACTACAACAGGACCCATAAACATAGCGACCACCTACTTACCTCCGAGAAGACCTTTCTTACCCATCACAGACTTCCACAACATAGCTTCAGAAACATACCCAACATATATAATAGGAGACCTAAATGCCCACCACCCTACATTAGACAAACGAAATAGTAATAATGTTGGCAAAACATTGAAAATGCTAATTGACTACAACAAAATCAATCACCTAGGCCCAGATTTTCCAACATTCATATCACACAACACAACATCGACTCCAGATATCATACTTTCAAACAACAAAACTTACCACAATATAAAAATAACACAGGGACCCACAACACCCTCTGACCACTTACCAATACTCATAAGCATCACATCGCACCCTTATACGGACACCGACACCACCTACATACTTAACAAAGAAAGCAAACTGGGAGGAACTACACAAAAACACAATACATAGAACCAATAACATCAACACCGACCCACACATGACACAGCACGCACTAGACATATCAATTCAAGACTGGATAGATGCAATAACTACATCCATGAAACACAATATACCAGTAATAAAACACAAAACACTACTCAAACCCATTTACAACAAAAAAATTAAGGAAATGCAATGGTGGACAAAAAAACTACTAGAAAACAGTTTAAAAGATGGCTGGACATACACAAAATACATAGCTTTCAAAACAATCAAACAAAATATAATAAATGAATGTAAAGAACAGAATAAAAATAACTGGGAAAACAAGATAAAGGGGCTTAACACACTATACAAAGACCCACAAAAATTCTGGCAAAATATAAAAACATTAAAAGGTAGCCAAGATAACACAAAACCATACCTGATACAGAACAATAAAAAAATATATAGAGTAGAAGAAAAAGAGCAAATATTTAGAGACATTTGGTCCAATGTTTTTAGAATAAGTCCTACAGAAAATCGCCTTTATGATAAAGATATGGAACTTATAGTTAATAATTACATCATCAATAACAAAGACCAAATACTACCCTGTCAACAAGGCAACCCTGACAATTTAAGTAAAGACATATATTACACAGCACACATTACACTACAAGATATAAAACAAACAATTAAACAACTAAAAAACAATACACCTGGGGCAACGAAAATAAATAAAACCATATTACAAAACCTACCAGACAAAGTACTTGAAGTTTTTACCAAACTACTAAATATAACTCTCTCCATGGGCTATTTCCCACAACCATTCAAGCATGCAAAAATCATACTCATCCCCAAACAGAACAAGCAAGCTACAGACGCAATGAACTATCGACCAATCTCACTCCTAGAAGTACCTGGAAAACTATTGGAGAAAATAATCAACAAGAAAGTAAGAATGTTCCTTGAAGTCAATAAAATCTTATCAGACTCCCAACATGGTTTCAGAACAGCAAGATCCACAGACACAGCAATAGCAACAACAATAGAAATAATATCAAAAGCTTTATCAGATAAAAAACAATGCTGCATTGCACTCAGGGACGTCTCAAAGGCGTTTGATAAGGTATGGATAAATGGCCTAAAATACAAACTCAATCAAATCAAATTACCCAGTATCCTCAACAAGATTTTATGTAGCTTTTTAGACAACAGGTCAGCATCCATATCATTGAAAAATTACATTGGCCCACCTTTCCAACTACACAGTGGAGTACCACAGGGTAGTAGTATCTCACCAACACTCTACACTATATACACATACGACATACCAGCACCACTCACAGATAGCACATACATTCAATATGCAGACGACATAACACAAATTATCACATATGCAGGCAAATCAAAAAAAATGTTAGCAAAAATTACAGAAAGAGAAATAAAAAACATCAATAACTACGAAAACAAATGGAAAATTAAAACAAACACACAAAAATTCACATTACTGCCTATTGCAATTAAAAAGTTGCAACCAGTCATCATAGATGGGAACAACATTCCATACGCAAAAGAAGCTAAAATATTAGGGCTTAAATTAGGTACAAATGGATACTCAAAACACATAAACGATATCACAAACAAAGCACAATTAGCATTAACCACCATCAGAAGATTTGATTCACTAAACACTAATATCAAACTACACCTGGTAAAAGCATGCGTACTACCAATACTTACATATCCAGCCTACGCTCTGAACGCAATCTCTAAAACAAATTTAATATCATTACAAAGAAAACAAAACAAAGCACTACGCTTCGTTTACTCTGAAAAATACCCATACACCAAAAACACTGAAGAACTACATGCAATCGCTAAACAAGACCCAATCAATAGAACGCTGTACACAAGAGGAAACCAAATAAAACACAAACTATTAAACATAATCAAGGACACCACATACACAAACACAACACAAGAACACGAACAGGGACGGGAACACACCTGGTTCAAGAAACCAATCAATAAAATATCAAAAGAAGCACCGAGACCGATCTACACATACACAAACTCTTAAAAATAAATAATATACAGTAAATAAACAAATAATTCTTAAATAAATAAATATAGGGATAAATAAATAAATACATGAAAATATAGCTTAATAGTTAATATACAGCAAGGCGGATCGCCCGCCACCTTTAATCTTCTACTGACCTTCTTCATTTCTTTAACTTTCGTCTTATCCTACAAACTCTTCTTTCACCCAACTGTCTATCCCCCCAAGCAAGCAAGCAACAGATGGTCAGTCTAGATGACCGGACTGAGTTCCCGGCACCTCCAGCACCCAACTCTCAACCAGCGATATTTCCACTTACCACTCACCAGCAACCCCCCAGGAAAACAGTTGATGCATCGACCCAAACAGAGACAGAAACCAAGGAATCATCGGATGTCACCACACAATCAGATAAGGTACCACCACAGGAAATTATGACCCTGAGAACAAACTCAGTAGACAGCTCCACCGGAGGCTCAATTACTTTAACCTCAGACGGACTCAAGACGCTACTGAAAGGACTGATCGACATACTAAACCCACAGGCCGATACCAACTCGACGGACACAAAAATAGATATCCTACTACAAGCCACTTTGGGGACAGCCCACACAACAACAAAGAACTTGCCACAAGCCGATAACACTGACACCGAAGAAGAGGAGTCAGAGACAGAATAGGAATCAGAGGAGGAAAACGTCGAAGTGGAAGCAGAAGATGAAGTGAACTGTGACGAAGACCAAGCTGGCAACAGAACAACAGGCCAACAGGACAAAGACAAGATCATCTCTATAAAAGCCCCCTACACTAGAAGCAGGGCAGGCCAAGAAGTAGGCTGTTATACGAACAAGCTTCAAAATAAAATTAAACACAAACATGGAAAACGAGAATAGCATACAAATACTGCAATGGAATATCTGTGGCATCAGAAGCAAGACCCATCATATCCGTGCAGCAGCTGGCATTGAAGGTGTGGACGTCTTTATCCTACAAGAAACCAAGCTGGCAGGCAACAGCTACAGCCTTGCAGGCTACCAGACTTTCCTCTTACAACAAGCAGGAGGTCAAGGTGGACTTGCAACACTAGTCAAAGACACTCTCTCAGCAACAATAATAACTAACCCACCAGACTGTGGTGGTGGAACTGAAGTCTTAGGGGTCAAAATCAAGACAAGTAATAAAGAAATAACAGTATACAATGTATATAGAAATCATCAAGCTGACTTCACTGCTGGAGAGCTGCTAAGCACGGTCCATTATGAGAAAGTAATTATAGCCGGCGATTTTAATGCACACCATCAACGCCTAAACCCCAACCTGGGGAAAGTGAATCAAGCCGGAACTCAAATAATAGACCTTCTAGATCATATGCCTGAGGTGACATTGGTGACCGAGCCGGAAGCCACACATATAATGGGAGGCACACTTGACCTGTCATTTGTGTCCACTGACCTCTGCCCCAACATCACATGGAGCATCCACCCAACACTCACAAGTGATCATTTCGCCATAAAACTAATTTTCAAAGACACAACACCCATACACATACCACCGATAGCACCGCCCCCACACACATGGAACATTAAAAAGATAAACTGGGCAATATTTAAAACAGAACTCGAAGATTGGAGTAAAAATTACTCTCCTCCTAACGACATAAATGCAGCAGAAACAAACCTTGATGCCTGGGAGTGTCAGAAGGCGACACGGCAGTGGGAGAGGGCGTCTGCTGGAGCGTTGTCTGCACCGTACTGTACTATCCACGGGAGAGTAGAGTAATCCACAGGGCGATGAGTAATCCACAGGGCGGTGGATAATTCACAGGGCGGTGAGTGGCGATGGTGGAGTTTATCACTTTAACGCCGCGAGGCCGGGGGCAGGGGTTGGACATAATGTTGCACTGAGGGCGCAAAGGGGTGCGTTGAGGACACATAGGGCCACTTTGTGATGACGCAAGAAGGCGTCAGAGGGCGTAGAGTGCGCATGAGGCGGCTGAAGACGCAGTAAGACGTCTGAGGGGGAAGGGGCCGCGCCGAACGCGCATGAAGCCGTGCCGATGACGCAGTGAGGGCGTCTGAGGGGACACAGAAGGTGCCAGGGTGGGTGGGAGGGGATAACCTTCTAGGTAGCAGCTACACATAATAGTGTAGTTTCTCTCGGTCTAAGACTCAACTTCGAAAACCCCATGATGGAGGCGAGGCTTTTTGCCTTAGGAGTGTTTGGACGAATGAATCGAGAAGACCCAGGTCCTTACACTAAGAAATTCGTGCTCTTTATAGCACAGGCTAGAAGCTACCTATGACCAATCACCAATCACCTATCACTTATCACCTATCACCAATGTAAAAGGTGCTTTGGTGTTGTAATGCTAGTTGGTCGACTGGAGAGAGAAAAATTCATTTCCAGTTAAGGTTATTTTTATTGACAAAAATATAGACTATATATAACAAAAAGATTTAAATAAAACAAATATTCAAAATTGTATATGCGCACTCTGTTTAGGCAGTGCGCGCCAAGTTGGTGGTGTGCGCTGGTCTGCAGCGCAACATAATAATTAATGAAGTTACAAAAAGAAAAACATAAATAAAGTTATACAAAACAAATTAATATGAAGAAAATGAAAACATGAAAGTGAATTATAATAAATTATAATAGTTAGTGGTGAAGCAGCACGTTTTCATTAGAGCTGTATACTGCACGTTCTCTAAGAAGCCTGTAGGGGAGACTGTTACAATACTCCGCTACAAAAGTCTAGTTGGCGAGCCTCGTCTGCCTCAAACTGGCGACGCACTGCTGGAGATCTCGAGGCCCGGCTGGACACTAAAGAAAAGGTCTCAGCGAGTGTGTTGGCTACCGCAGCAGGGTTTGAGGGTTGTTCCGAGTGTGTGACGTTTCCCGATGCCTCAGTCATTTTACGTGGCCTGCTCTTCTTTCCTTTGCTGACAAGTGTAAACCCGTCGTTGTCATCTGAAGGAGGGTCGGTGGAGATAGAAGTAGAGGCTGGGGGCAGGTCGTGAACATCATTCAGCAGCAGCAGCGAGGAGAGGATGGCAACAGAGGTGGAGGGAGCAGACAAAGGGGAGCGGGTGGATGAGCCCTCACCAGGAGTGGGGCGCTCGTTAGAGGGGCTTGTAACGAGGCTCCAGCTGTGGTATCAGTAGTTGAATTTACTAGTCGTCGAGGAGGTAGAGTAGCAAGGAGCACTGAGGTAACAGGGGGCACTGAGGTAGCAGGGGGCACAGAGGTAGCAGGGGGCACAGAGGTAGCAGGGGGCACAGAGGTAGCAGGGGGCACAGAGGTAGCAGGGGGCACAGAGGTAGCAGGGGGCACAGAGGTAGCAGGGGGCACTGAGGTAGCAGGGTGTGAGGAACTGCACCTGCCTCGTTCCCTCCTTTTAGTGGTTGAACTACCACTCTAGTCTGCCGTCGCTGGTTCACCTCTCCAATTACTTGTTCGCCGGCTTCCCCGCCACTACCCCCACTCCCTAGTCCAGGGGTAGGGGGTAGTCTAACAGAGGCAAGCTCCACGCCACAGGACCGGGGACAGACAGACCGCCTCAGCTCTCTCACCTGACAACACCTCCCACCTGCTGCTGGTTCTCAACATTCCTGAAGGCACTTCTGGAGACTTGGGCTCCTTTCCAGTGTGCCCTTCAACTGTACCTACACCATTCGACACTCCCTGCTGCCTGAGGTGCTACCTACGTTGCCGAGTGTTGCTGCCGCGCATCTCATCCTCCAGGCGGCTGTTCAGGGAGTTAGTGGGTGCCATACCCCTGCTCTGGTAATTGTTTACGAGCAGATCGTCGTTGGTGATTTGCTATTATTTTGTGTGTAAATATATTCGGGGTATCTTACTCCATGACTTTTCTTCCTCACAACTCTTTAGAATCATAATATTAATTGGTAGTCACCT
The DNA here is from genome assembly GCA_029783475.1 of Metacarcinus magister. Classification (NCBI taxonomy): domain Eukaryota; kingdom Metazoa; phylum Arthropoda; class Malacostraca; order Decapoda; family Cancridae; genus Metacarcinus; species Metacarcinus magister. Next base: position 157,968 of record JAPQNM010001460.1, on the reverse strand, counting down.
CGGCCCTGACACAGGGGGTACAGAGGTAGCAGGGGGTACAGAGATATCAGGGGGTACAGAGGTAGCAGAGGTATTTACATTGGTAACAAGGCGGCGCTTGATCTTGTCTCACACACGAGGGGCACGATCAAGCTCAGCAGAGGAGTAGGAAGGCGGGAAATGGCGGAACGGGAAGTTGCGGACTGCGTAACAGCCACCTTAGCCGTGCCAGTAGTTTGTTGGTCATTAACCTTCGCCGTCTTGGAGGTAGCGGCTTCTCATACCGAGGGAGCGGAGTCGGTGCTCGAGAATGAGGTACGGCAAGGTCTCTTTACTGTAACAGGCAGACGAGAAACAGGGAAGAACGGAGATTGGGTTACGGTAGACGTGTCTGTCGGACGGGAAAGGCGTGAAGCCTTCCCACCCCTCATGGTCACACCCTACTTCCCTACCTACACTAGACTGCGCGCGCAGAAATACAACTAGTTAAGAGGAAAATAAAAATAAAAAATACACCCGGTGTGGCGGGTAAAAATGACGACCGTTTCAAAAGTGGCGACATGGCTTCTGCGCATGCGCTGGAACCTTCTGCGCTGCCAGCCGCATGACTCAAACATTGCAGTGACTGCTAGCCTCACTCTCTCCGTCTGTCTCACTCGCCTCTGTACCGCTCCGCCCTCCCCTGTCTGTCGGACTGTCCCTCTCTCCCCGCTATCAAGCTGAAACTTGTCGGCCTCCGAGATGCATAACTATATATATATATATATATATATATATATATATATATATATATATATATATATATATATATATATATATATAAAATGAAATAGTACATGCATATTTGCACAACTTTATTAATGACAGACTACTCCTCATTCTATCGCGTTCAGCGAGCGACTGTAGTGATGACCGACCACCATCATCTCCTCAACATTCTCCCGACAGCAGTATGACATTTCTACTCCCAGCGCATGCGCAGAAGCGATGTCGCCACTTTTGAGACGGTCGTCACTTTAACCCGCCACACCGGCACTATCTTACAGCAGCGGGAGGGCGTCGCACTAGCCCCTCCACTGTCCCTTGCGGGACTCCACAATATCCTTAAAGCAAATGCTAGTTGGTACCTGTGACGACTTGTAAGGGGGCGGAGCTAAGCTTTGGTTCTGGAGGATTAACAATATCACGGTGTAGTATTATATGTCAATCTGACGACCAGGAAAATTTGAATCTCTTCGGGATACAAAAGGACTAGGGATAAGGCTTTAAATTTGATGATTAGAAACACTCACAGCAATGGATCCTTATCATATCATCGGTGTTTCGAAGTCATGGCTAAACACAACAAATAGGGATTTTCTTGCGGAATTTGAATTATCAGGCTACACAATATACATTTGCTAGGGCGAGAGCAGAATCTTATATATTGTTACAACTAAGAGCTAAGCCGCTTGTCTGGCCTACTGTCTAGCGGAAGCTTCTCACGGCTCTAAGTTGTAACACAGAATTACCAAGTTGCTACACCGTCAACAGCCAACTAGCTGGTTGAGGGTGCACCAAAGCTATAACCTCCCTGTTCTCTTTAAAGAGAATAACCCAACAACCCTAACAAAGACACCACTAACCAGACGGACAACCAAACAACACACCAGACAGACAACCCAACAACAAACCACACAGACAACCCAACAACAAATCAGACAGACAACCCAACGACGCAGAAAAACAAGGTGCAGCTGTTACGCAACACCACCCAGCAACCAGTGATTACAGTTGTCACACTGAGATCGTAGCACAGGCTCTGCTGCACAGCAAACAGGTCACCTGCAAACAACTAAAAATGGGCGTGCTGTTGCCAGGTGAGCACCTCAGTTTGAAAAGCAGTCGGTGTTAAGGAGTGGAGCGGAGCTGGAGGTGTGGCTGCTACGGCTGCCAGCTCCAGCTTGGCGGTAAGAGAGTTGGGAGACACCTATCCCAAGCCTCACTCACGTGAGGGTAGCCCAGCGCTGCCAGCCGCAAGACACCTCACGTGACAATATTCACAACACTATCAAATCTCTACCAAATTTCAGTAAAAGCAAATACCATCATCAATTTATAAGTGAAGGAAAAAGTAATAGTCGGACTGATTTATATAGTCTATCTCTTAAAAAGTAAGTATATAATGAGTATATATCAACACCCAATCAGGCTGACAAAACAGAGTTTTACAGAATCCGCCTCGAAACTAAGAGATTGATAAAATGTAGTAAGAAAAATGTTGAAGAGTATTTAGCAGAAGCAAGTAAATTTAGTCTCAAATAATTTTACAGCTATGTAAATAATGAAAAGACCCTCACATTAAAAAACATGGTAATCACATCATTGACGAAAATGAAATAGTTACAATCCTAGATAATTTTTTCGCATCTGTATTTAATAACGAGGATTGCGTAGCAGTAAAGCTACTTGATGTAAGAAGGAGTAAACATTTATAAAATGGTATACCCAACGCAAAAAGCGACGAATAGATTAAAGTAAATGAAGCTCCTGGGCCAGACAAAATTACTCCGAGAATTTGGAAGAAGTCAAACATGAAATTAGTAAGCCGCTACCAACTTCATTTAACAGTTATTTAACAATTAATAAAGTTTTGTTGGATTAGAAACATGCCAATGTAACACCCGTTTTAAAGTCACAACCGGGATATTATCAACGGATTAGCCTGACGTCACTTGAATATGAATTAATGGAGACGATCATTCTCAAAAACATGATGATAATCTTCGAAGACAATGAAAAATATATAGCTCACGACATGGTTTTCATAGTAAACATTCATCCTTAACTAACTTACGACTTTTTCATTATAAGGCATTTGATAGAATTCCCCCAAAACGATTGTTTAATAATAAACTACTGACACAGTATTTCTGATAACATTTACAATTGGCTTCAGAACTGGCTCTTGGAACGGAAACAGAGAAATATTTTAAATGATGTTTCGTCTATCAAACTCAAAGTATAAAGTGGCACACCCAAAGGTTAGGTATTTGGCCCAGTTTTATTTTTTATGTATATTAATGACATCGATGAAGGGATCTCTTGTAAAATTTCAAAATGTGCTGGTGACACGAAAATTGCCAGTAATGTAACAACGATAGGCGACAGAGAGATCTTGCAGTCAGATTTTGATCGATTAATTTGTTAAGCTAACGAATAACAAAATAAATTTAACGTCGATTAATGCAAAGTTTTACACATTGGAAGCCATACTGATCGCGTTCAGTATTTGATGAATAGCCAACAACTTTCTGCAGTTAACAAGAATAAGGATTTCGGTGTCATAATATCAAAAGATACAAAGCCCAGTCAACATTGCTCAAAAGTTGAAACTGCTAATGAACTAATTTGTTTCATCGAACGTGCATTCGAAAATAAATAAGAAAATGTGATATATAAACTACATACAGTTTTGGTTCCCATATTACAAAAAAACAAACAAACAGAAAAGCTAGAAAAAGTTCAATAAAAATCATTTCCAGGCTGAAACATGTACCCTATGAAGGAAAAATTAAGGAGATACATTTATTCAGTCTAACGAAACGTAGGATGTGAAGTGATCAAATAAAAGTGTTTTGAATAGTTAAAGGATTTTATAACATCAAAGCAAAAGATTACTACACAGTCGATCAATCAAATAGAACAAAAAGACGAAACAGTTTCAAGATAATCGGAAATTTTTTTTGATAAATGAAAACATCTCTCCGATCGGGTTATTAACATCTTGAATTCATTGCCTTCCAACTTTTTTTGATACACTAGACAAGTACTTTGACTCTAATCCTTAAATGAGATATTATTCATTATCTAGAATATATTTCCTCAAGCTATAAGAATATTTTCATGTAATGTCACTTTTTGGATTTTGTTGCTGACAGCTCGGTACTGTATGTTATCATCTGGGTAGAAGTACTAATAGTGATGGTCCTTATCTTATTTTGATAAAAGAAATTCCATGTTGTTACGTTCTTTTTCATTTTGCATGTTAGTTTTTTTTATTTCTTCCTGTCCTGCCAACTTCGGCTAATGGGAGCGGTGGTTGGGGAGGAGCCTTCACCTTTATTATCTTGTGATTCTTATTTAGGATTAGATAGTGTAGTTTATCCCAAACAGCCTGGTAAGGTCCAACAGGTCTGCTGCTGTTCTTTTTCTTTTTGTTCCTTTTGATTATCTACCACCCCTGCTCAAAATTTTGAACACATTTACTCTGAATCTATTATTGAAACCGTAAGATGATCCTCGGCTTGTGGAGATAAGGAGGGACGGAAAAAATAATTAGGATGAAGAAGAAAAAGAAGAAGAAAAATAAAAAGAAGAAGAAGAATAAAGAAGAAATTGAAGAAGAAAAAGACGATGATGATGAATAAATATAACAAAAATAGCAACAACAACAACAACAAAAACAACAAAAAAAGAAAAATATGATGATGATGATAAGGAGGAGGATGTGAAGGAGGAGAACGGAGAGGTGGAGAAAAATAGGATGGGACGCCCTCTTACACAACAGTAAAGGTCGTATCTCTCGCTCTCTCTCTCTCTCTCTCTCTCTCTGAGGTTCGGCATGAGATGGGACACCCCCTTACCTAACAGTGAAGGTCGTATCTCTCTCTCTCTCTCTCTCTCTCTCTCTCTCTCTCTCTCTCTCTCTCTCTCTCTCTCTCTCTCTCGCTATGGTGACCTAATAAAAAAAAATGAGACTCGGTGTTCACTGGAGCTGAGCAAGATAGTGAAATTGAGGTTTATTGCTCATGTAAGTTTTTACTTTGAACACACACGCACACACATACATAAACACACACACACACACACACACACACACACACACACACACACACACACACACACACACACACACACATATATATATATATATATATATATATATATATATATATATATATACACACACACGCACAAACATACACACAAACACACACACACACACTGTATAATCTCTCTCTCTCTCTCTCTCATGTCCATTTTACCTTCATTAAGATGCGGTGTCTTGCCGCTTCGCTAGGGTATGGCTTGTCTGGGGGCAGTAGGTCGAGCTGGGCAAGTATGACGAAAAACCTGCCCCAGCCTTTGAATGAGGTCCTTGTGAGGTTCAGTGAGGATTAAAAGGTCGAAGAACTAGGGCATCTCGAGATGTGATAGAGGACAGATTAGCCCTCTCGGACGGTCACTACACCGGTGAGGTGCTGCAAGTGAGGGAAGGAAGGTTATTTATTGTTCTGAGTAAAGGACTTACTTAGAATTGTCGCAGGATAGAAAGGTGGTGAGTGTACGTCTGGTTGGTGCTCCCATATGCGTGTTGCGCATGTGGATGAGAGAGAGAGAGAGAGAGAGAGAGAGAGAGAGAGAGAGAGAGAGAGAGAGAGAGAGAGAGAGAGAGAGAGAGAGAGAGAGAGAGAGAGAGAGAGAGAGAGAGAGAGAGAGAGAGAGAG
>JAPQNM010001460.1:132500-147500 GCA_029783475.1 Metacarcinus magister | reverse complement strand
TTCCCTTATCGCCACCCTTGAGCCTTTTCGGGTCACGGGTGGTGCAACTGGGACCACTGTTCCCTCCGCTTCGAATTCTACAGATTCGAACCGAGAAATGTTCAATTATAAGCTTAGAAAACAAAGACGCGTTAACGCACAGAAGGGCTTTTCAGGCCCTCTCATTTAGACTCTACCAGGTACTTTCGAGCCGGCATATTACGAACAGTTCCTTGTTATCAAGTCTCTTGATGGTGTGTCGGTTATGGATCTTGATATATTTGACGTACATCGAACACTCATTAAAGTTTGTGGACGCGAGCCTAAGGTCTCCTCCCAAAGGGACGGTAGTCTCCTGATGGAGGTGTCGTCCCCGGAAGAGAGTGCTCGCCTCAGAGCGATCTCCTCTGTCCCTGGAACGCAGGTAGCGTGTACTCCACACGCTACCCTCAACCAGTGTAAGGGGGTTATCTTTTCTCGTGACGTCATGCGCTACTCAAACGAAAAGCTTTTACACGAACTAAGTGATCAGGGTGTTGTAGGAGTTGATCGTCTACAAAAGAAAGTTAATGGAATTCTTGTTCCCACCCCTATCCTCTTTCTCACTTTCGACCGACTTAAGCTGCCTGAAGTTGTCAAACTGGCGTGGCTCCGCCTCCCAGTAAAAGCATACATACCCTCCCCTAGGCGATGCTATCACTGTCAGGCATTCGGACATGTCAGTCGTTCCTGCCGTAGGTTGCAAGATGGCCTCCCAGCGGTGTGCCCGTTGTGTGGTACGACGGATCACGATGGCACGACCTGCCCTGGTCCTATCTCCTGTTTTAACTGCCACGGACCTCACCCAGCTTCCTCATAAGACTGCGACCGCTACAGATTTGAAAGGGAAGTACTCTCCATCAGGACCACGGAGAAAATTGATTTTGCCGAGGCAAAGCGTAGAGTTCTTACTACGCATATACGTCCAGGAGTGACTTATGTAACTATGCTTTCCTCTCTTCCATATAGACGTCAACTCCGCAAAACGACTGCTACAGTGCACCAAGTGGCTAAGCCACAAAATGATTCCCATACAAATGCTGTTGCTCCTGCTGCTCTGCTCTCTACCTCTATGGAGGTGTCACAGGAACTCACTTGTTACGGGAATCTTTTTCTTCCTATTTCTGTGGAACTCGCGGCGATATAATTCTGGTAGGTGAATAACAGGCCTTCCGAACACACCTCGTTCACTCACCTTCTCACGGGAGACTCTGTAATCACCTAAGTCTTAAATCTAATGTACCCAGAGTGTTTGGCAAATTAAACAAGTACTGACAAGCATCTTTTGTTTATTTAAATGAACTCACCCTGGAAAAAAGAATCACTTTAAACACACATATCGTTCACACTCTACCTGGCTATCAAAACTTAATTGTAATCCTTAATTATACCTTACTGTACTCACGACCTTCCGTACTCTTAAGAAAGCAGCGTGGGCGTCGTGGGCGGCGTGGCGTGGCTGCGTGGGCGCATGGAACACGTGGGATCCAGCTTCACAGCCTTCCTCAGCTTAAACACGCCTGTTTCACTGCAAAGAGACTTTACGTATTCCCTCGCTTATCCTTGTAATCGCAGTCAGACTGACGATGCGAGATTACAAGGGAAATGCGAGAAAAATACGCAGAAAAAGATCGCCCCACCAGCAGGACCTCCCGATACGCACGGCTCTCCCAGAATGACTGAGGCGGCTCAGGTCAGCATGGGTCAGGGGCTACCTGGGCTCAAAACTTATCGAGTTGCCATACGCCGCCATTCGGCGTCTTCTGCAAGACTCAATTTGTATAATATAACCTTAATCTAACATGACAGTAAATATTATACATCATGCAACTATCCCTACCATTATGGAGTCATGCTCGCATGCAAATGTCTTCCAGCCTGATAATACCCCTATCATTGGTAGCGGCACGCTCTGCCCCTGGTATGTAAGGAGTTTTCCCCCGCCAGAAAGCATAGCTGACCTGCGTCACGTTGGCAAAAATTCCAGAACCATGACCTTTGGAAAATTTTTCCAAGGAAAAATTTGTCACGTAAATCCTGCTGCAGACATTTTTCTTAGCCATGCACTTATAAGCTACCTGCCTCTGGTCACATGCATCCTATTAGAACTCAGACACTCACTCGATCATACCTGTGGTGTATGTCAATCTAACCTTAGCTCAGATGACAGACGGGTCGTTCAAGAGGAAAAACCCCATATTTACGTTAAACCTTCATACTAAGGGAAAACTCTTGAACGCGGCGTCGTTGTCTGGCAAGACGGTATCCGGCTGTTATACCACATTTAATTTCAAGGGTTATGTAGTGCCTGTATGTAAACACGGCGTACATGGTAAATATGTGGTGTAAATTGCAGGTGTAACACAGTGAAAATAAATAATCCTGGCTACCTGCCTATTTATTCTATTCGACCACACCATGCAACACACCATGCGCCTTAGTTACCATGCACGTATATTATTTCTCTGCAGCTCGGCAAAATGAGCTTGCACAAATTCTAGGCACCTTGCCATCTCCTCGCTTCTCACGCCTATGTCCTGGGGCTCGGGAAAGTGCATCCCCACAGCCTCCAGACACCTCTTTTTTTCACTTGGTGTGTCAGCACGCATGCAACCCGCGGCTGTTTCTGCCTCAAAATAACGTTTCAGCATGTTGATGTGGAAGCGCTTGGGCTTCCCATCGATTTCGAGTACGTAATTGAGGTCATTAATGCGCTCCTTGACCGTGTACGGCCCCTTCCATTGAGCCAGTAATTTGTTGCTCACCGTCGGCAACAACACAAGGCACTTTTCTCCTGCACTAAGTTTCCGAAGCATGCATTTTCTGTCATAATAACTTTTCTGCACGTCGCGTGCTCGTAACAGCTCTAGCTTGGCCAACTCGCAAGTTTGCTTGAGCCTGTCTCCCAAATCTATGACGTACTCGTAAGTCGTCCTCACTACCGGGTCCGGTACATCATCATCCCACAACTCTCGCAGTAACTGCAATGGACCTCTGACAGTGCGCCCATACACTAACTCAAAAGGTGAGAACTGTGTGGAGCTCTGCGACGCCTCTCGGTAGGCGAATAAGAGTGGTGCAATAAACCGTGGCCACTTTTGGGCTGCTCAGCCGCCATTCGTTTTAACATTTTCTTAAGCGTGCCGTTAAAACGCTCACACAAGCCATTACCCATCGGATGATAAGGCGTGGTGCGTAGCCCTTGGCAAGCCACGAGGCGGAATACCTCTGCCATCATTGCCGAGGTAAACTGAGTACCGCGATCGCTGAGGACCTGTTTCGGTATACCTACGCGGCAGAATATGCCCATCATTGCCTCAGCAACAGTACTAGTTTCTATATTCTTCAGAGGCACCGCCTCTGGCCATCTCGTGGCAAAATCCACCATTGTTAGAATGTATCTGGAGCCATCACTAGCTCGTGGCTCTATGGGTCCTACCAGGTCCACTGCTACTCTCTCAAATGGAGAGTCAATGATAGGCAGAGGCTGGAGAGGGGCTGGCTTTATCCTTCCCCTGTCCACAGTTTTCTGGCAAATGTCACATGACCTCACAAATCTGGCAACCTCCTGGCCGATTCCTGGCCAGTAAAAGTGTGCCTGGACACGTGTCAGTGTCTTTTCTCGGCCCATGTGGCCACCGAGGGTCGTACAGTGCCCTAATCGCATGACAGCTTCGCGATACTTTGCAGGCACCGCCAATTGCAATTTCTCCTCACCCGAGGTACTCAGCACCTGTCGGTATATCAAGCCACGCTGCTTGACAAAACTGGTGTGATTCTCGTTACTCCGCACGACACTGCCCTCCATCTATCTCCTTCGAACGCCTTGAAGTGACTCATCACCCTCCATTTCTCTCCTGACTTCAGCGCTGTTAGTCAAGTCTCCAGGAGACTTGACCACCAGGGGCCTAACTGTATCCCTTCTCTTGGCTGCAGCGCGCGTCACCGCTGCAGCACCGATTCCGGGCGCTACACTGCTAGGTAACTCTTCGCTTCCCCTGAAATGACTGGGGTCTAACACCGCATCGGGCATCTGGGTCACCGCATCTTTGCTTCGCCCATTAGTCACGCCGGGTATGTTACCGATTACTAAATCGTAAAGCAGCGTCTCAAGCGTCACACCCGTGATCCAGCCTGAGTAAAACGGTGTTTTCACCTTCACACGTATCTCAGGTGCAAATATGGCAGTCCCATTTAGCAGCCACAACCTTCTCCTATGCCCTGTAAACTCATGTCTCCGGGCCAAATTATGCCTGAGGGTACATATAGTAGACCCATTGTCCCTCATCACCATCACCTTCCTATCTCCTACCATGCCCTGACTCAGGTTCAACCGAGAATCAGACTGATTCTCAGTCGCCCCAGCTAGTCATTACGGAGGTGGCCTGCTATAACCCTGACCGGCGTGGTGCATTGGTTGAGCATTATCGGCCTGTCTCCAATCACAACCCCGCCGTGGGGAGTCACCTTGATGTGGTGGCGGGGCTTGAAGCGTGGTCGGCGGCGCCCTCTCCTGCGGGGCCCTGTCCGTCTCTGTAGGGTTGGTGTCCGTCGGCCTCGTGGACCAAGCACTCCCCCTTCATCACTGGTAGAGGAGGCCTACCGGTGATGTTGCTCGTCCTTACCCGTCTACATCTAGGGCAGGACTAAGCCTCCCAGCGTGTTTGCCGTGCGTGGCGCCCTGTATACTCCCCGCACTTCCTCATTTGGGAGTTGAGTCCACCGCAGGGCAGGAGGTAGTTCCCTACGGTGGACAACACACTTCTTTGGTGGGGGAGTTGGGGTAAGACAGGTGGTCCAGTGTGGCCCCGCTGGATCAATCGGCTGGTCATGCGTTGGCTAGGGTCAAGCGGCTGCTGTCTGGTGGGCACCGCAACGGTCCCGCGGCTGCCACCTCACTCCAGGCAGTGGCTGCGTATACTTCCCCCACTACCCCTAGGGCTGTTGAGAGCCGTCGTGCCTCAACATACATCCCTCCCTTGTTGGGCTCCGTGGTGGGTGGGGGGGGTGGGGAAGCGAATGCTTTCTTAATATTTTATGGCATCTACACCACCACTTTCGCGACCAAGCTCGCTCCCTGACGTCCGCTCGTCCCCGGCTTCTTCTTCTCGATCTTCCCTTATCGCCACACTTCAGCCTTTCCGGGCCACGGGTGGTGCAACTGGGACCACTGTCCCCTCCGCTTCGAATTCTACAGATTCGAACCGAGAATTTTTGAATTATAAGCCTAGAAAACAAAGACGCGTTAACGCACAGAAGGGCTTTACAGGCCCTCTCATTCAGACTCTACCAGGTACTTTCAAGCCGGCATATTACGAACAATTCCTTGTCATCAAGTCTCTTGATGGGGTGTCTGTCATGGATCTAGACATATTTGACGTACATAGAGCACTCATTAAAGTTTGTGGACGCGAGCCTAAGGTCTCCTCCCAAAGGGATGGTAGTCTCCTAGTGGAGGTGTCGTCCCCGGAAGAGAGTGCTCGCCTCAGAGCGATCTCCTCTGTCCCTGGAACGCAGGTGGCTTGTACTCCACACGCTACCCTCAACCAGTGTAAGGGGGTCATCTTTTCTCGTGACGTCATGCGCTACTCAAACGAAAAGCTTCTACACGAACTGAGTGATCAGGGTGTTGTAGGAGTTGATCGTCTACAAAGGAAAGTTGATGGAGTTCTTGTTCCCACCCCTACCCTGTTTCTCACTTTCGACAGACTCAAACTGCCTGAAGTTGTCAAACTGGCGTGGCTCCGCCTCCCAGTAAAAGCATACATACCGTCCCCTAGGCGATGCTATCACTGTCAGGCATTCGGACATGTCAGTCGTTCCTGCCGTAGGTTACAAGATGGCCTACCAGCGGTGTGCCCGTCCTGTGGTACAACGGATCACGATGGCACGACCTGCCCTGGTCCTGTCTCTTGTTTTAACTGCCACGGACCACACCCAGCTTACTCAAAAGACTGCGACCGCTACAGATTTGAGAGGGAAGTACTCTCCATCAGGACCACGGAGAAAATTGATTTTGCCGAGGCAAAGTGTAGAGTTCTTACTACGCATATACGTCCAGGAGTGACTTATGCAACTATGCTTTCCTCTCATAATAATAGACGTCAATTACGCAAAACGACTGCTACAGTGCACCAAGTGGCTAAGCCACAAAATGATTCCCACAAAAATGCTGTTGCTCCTGCTGCTCTGCCCTCTACATCTATGGAGGTGTCAGAGGAACTCACTCAGACCCCTACTGCTACGCCATCACACCATAAGCGTAGCAGAAGTGAGGACTCCATCGAGGAGGTGCCCCTTCCAAAGGAGGCACGATCCTCTACACCCTCTAGTGGGCCTCGAAGGCCCCCACCAGTGTCGGCTCCGGCCGTCACTTTTACCCCAGTGTCGGCTTCGGCCGTCACTACCTCCCCGGTGTCGGCTCTGACCGTCACTCCCACCCAGGTGTCGGCTCCGGCCGTCACTCCCACCCCGGTGTCGGCTCCGGCCGTCACTTCTACCCCGGTGTCGGCTCCGGCCGTCACTTCTACCCCGGTGTCGGCTCCGGCCGTCACTCCCACCCCGGTGTCGGCTCCGGCCGTCACTCCCACCCCGGTGTCGGCTCCGGCCGTCACTTCTACCCCGGTGTCGGCTCCGGCCGTCACTCCCACCCCGGTGTCGGCTCCGGCCGTCACTCCCACCCCGGTGTCGGCTCCGGCCGTCACTCCCACCCCGCTGTCGGCCCCGGTCGTCACTCCCCCCCTGGTGTCGGCTCCGACCGTCACTCCCACCTCGGTGTTGACTTCGACCAACACTCCTGCCCCGGTGACGGCTCTGGACGTTACTCCCGCCCCTGTGTCGGCTACGGCCGTTACTCCCGCCTTAGTGTCGGCTCCGGCCGTCACTCCTACCCCGTTGTCGGCTCACGCCGTCATCACTGCTCCTGCTGCTGTGGCCACCTCACTGGCCACTGGGCTAGGAAAGACTGCAAGGCGATTGTCCACTGCCTCCACTGCTCTAGCCACTGCCATTAGGCAGGGTAAGAGCAAGAAGGATACTGGTGTTGGGAGGGTCTCCTCTAGGGGCCTCCCCACGCACCGTTAATTTTAATATTTTTAATATTTTACAGTGGAACCTTCGTGGGTTGAGAGGAAATTGGGAGGAGCTCAGTCTACTCCTGCGAAGACACCAGCCGGTCTGTGTCTGTCTGCAGGAGACTATGATTGGTTCGTCCTCCCATCCTACACCCAGGGGTTACTCTGGCTTTTACTCTCCTCATGATCGCGCGCAAGGCCATCATGGTGGAACAGCAATTTTTTTAGATAACTCACGAGGCATTGCTTTTACATCTTTTAATATTGTCTCCCCCCTGCAGCTGGTGGCTGTCCAGCTCCACCTCAGGAGAACTTACATTGTCTGCTCTTTATACCTCCCTCCCAATTCTCCAGTAGACAGAGAGGACTTCGTTTCCCTAGTCCAGCAATTGCCTTCCCCGTTTATTGTTTTAGGAGATTTTAATGGTCGGCACACCCTGTGGGGAGATACACTTATCAACCCCAGGAGAGCAATGATTGCCACTGTGGTTGAAGCCTTAGATCTAGGTATTTTTAACACCGGTGACCATACACACTACCACATCCAGACAGACACCACCTCGGCCCTAGATTTTTCATTGTGTTCTCCCGACACCCTACTTGACTTCACATGGAGCGTCACAGGAGATCTTTGTGGGAGTGACCACTACCCTATACTCCTGTCTTCTCCCGACGTCCTCCCCTTACCCCGTGTCCCCCGCTGGCGGCTAGACCGCGCTGACTGGGGACTTTTTAAACAACTTGCTATAGTTGACTGCGAGGTTGATGAGTTTTTAGACATAGACAGCGCTGTCGAGTATTTTACATCTATACTCCAGCGAGCTGGTGAGCTTTCCATCCCTCAGACCACAGGGTTTACCAAGCGCTGACCGATCCCCTGGTGGTCTGATGAGTGTAGACAGGCAGTGACAGAGCGACGTCGAGCTTTTGGTAGGTACCGTCGACACAAAACCGAATTTTTCCGGGGACAATACAGACTGGCTAGAGCTAAGGCTCGCCGAGTCCTCAAGGATGCTCGCCGTAAGTCCCTTGCATCTTTTGTCTCCACATTGAACGTGCAGACACCTATGTCGCAGGTATTCAAGCGCGTGCGGAAGATAGCAGGAAAGTTCTCTCCAGGCCCGCCTCCGGTCCTCCATGTCAACGGGGATAAGGTATCTAACAGCCAGGCGGTAGCCAACACACTCGCTGAGACTTTTTCTTTGGTGTCCAGCCGGGCCTCGAGATCTCCAGCAGTGCGTCGCCAGTTTGAGGCAGACGAGGCTCGCCAACTAGACTTTTCATCTCGTGGGGGTGAAAACTACAATGTCCCTTACTCTCCACCGGAACTGCGTTCAACTTTATCTTCTTGTAAGGACTCTTCCCCAGGGGCAGATAACATTACATACTCAATGATCCGTCACCTAAATTCTGGATCACTGTCCTTCCTCCTAGGATTATTTAATAGGATGTGGAGTGACGGCTACGTACCACCCTCCTGGAAGTCTGCTATAGTCATACCAATCCCCAAGCCTGGAAAGGACGCCTCACTCCCCCTTAGCTATGGACCCATTGCCCTTACCGTTTGCATGATTAAAGTTTTGGAGAAGATGTTTAACACTCGTCTAGTCTGGTTCCTTGAGAAGGGTGGCCATCTTTCGGCAGTACAGTGTGGTTTTCGTCGATCTCGCTCTACTTTAGACGCTCTTCTGCGATTAGAAAAAACTATCTGCCAAGCTTTTGCTTGCAGGCAGCGGGTTGTGAGCGTCTTTTTCGACCTTGAAAAGGCATACGACACCACCTGGAGGTATGGCATTCTACGAGCTCTCCATACGGTTGGACTAAGGAGTCACCTTCCTCTGTTCCTCCGGTCTTTTTTACAGGACCGTACTTTTAGGGTGAGGGTGGGCACTGCTCTTTCTAGCTCTTTTGAGCAAGAAGAAGGAGTCCCACCAGGTAGTGTCCTCAGTGTCACTCTATTCAGCGTTGCCATCAATAGCATCACCGAGTGCGTCCACCGGGACTTTCGATGCACGCTATACGCTGATGACTTTTCCCTCTCCTACGCTTCCTCTCGTCTCGATGTGGCCGAGCGACACATCCAGTTGGCTCTTGGCCGGGTCACCCGTTGGGCCGAGAGTCATGGTTTTAACTTTTCCTCCACAAAGACGGTTGCTATGCTTTTCTCTCGAAGCAGAGGTGATTTTAGGGATCCAGACCTATACCTCTATGGCAGGAGACTGCCAGTAGTGGAAACGACTCGATTTTTGGGCTTAATATTTGACAGACGCCTTACATGGTTGCCACACCTGCGGGACCTGAAAGCTGCTTGCCAGCGGCGGATGTCCCTGCTCCGTTTTCTTTCCCATGTGTCTTGGGGAGCCGACCGCACCATTCTCCTCCGTTTATATCACTGTTTTGTTCTGTCCAAGTTAGATTACGGTTCCCAAGTCTACGCTTCAGCCACATCCCCTCGCCTTCGTACTCTCGACTCTGTACATCACGGTGGAATCAGACTGGCGACGGGCGCCTTTCGGTCTTGCCCAATCCCCAGTCTACTCGTAGATGCAGGAGTGTTACCCCTCGACCTTCACCGTCAGACTCAGATGGCACGTTTGTGGTTCAGATGCCAAAGTCTCTATGGTGATCCCACTTACAGTGCTGTGACGGACACTTCACGGGACGCCACTTTCACCCAGCACCCGCACTTGAATTGAAAAGTTGTCTCTTCCTCGCCCTGCCATAGCTGTCCCACGATTATTGCCTGTCCCGCCGTGGAAGCGGCTGGCAGTATCGTATTGCCGTTACATGCCGGCTAACAAGAGTGCTATGTCGGAGCATGCTGCGAGGACTTTGTTCACCGATCATGCCTCCGTACATGAGGGTTGCACGCCCATTTTTACTGACGGCTCCAAATCCGATGCAGGCGTCGGATTTGGAGCTGTCTTCCCTGATTTTACCCGGTGCGGCAGTCTACCCCCCTTTACATCAATTTTTACCGCAGAGCTGTGGGCCATTTTAGTAGCGATAAAATCTCTTTTTACCTTGAATGTTGGAGGTTTTGTTATTTTTTCCGACTCCAGAGCAGCTTTGTCAGCCCTTGAGGATTTTAATAACGCACATCCAATTGTCTCAGAAATTTTCAACTGGCTGGTACTAGCAGCCCGTCGTGGGCACAGAATTTCTTTTTGTTGGGTACCAGCCCATGTCTCTGTTAAAGGGAACGAGAAGGCAGATGAGCTAGCTAAGACTGGCGCCTCACGTCAAGTCACTACCTGCCCCGTCCCTCACAGAGACCTGTTTCCCACAATTCGAGCTGCTATTCTTGTAGTTTGGCAAGAGAGATGGAATGCCAATAGAGCCACCTCCAAGATGGGTGCAATTACCGCAAGGGCTGTGAGCCCCTGGTCTTATGCGCACGTCCGAGGCCGCTGCCGTGAGACAGCATTGGCCCGTCTACGGACGGGCCATACCCGCCTCACCCACGGTTTCCTCATGTCCCGGGGAGTTGAGCCCTATTGTGATGATTGCTTAGTTCCCCTGACTGTGCGGCACTTGCTGGTCGAGTGCCCCAGTCTGAGGGAATTGCGAGAGCAGTACCTCGCCCAGTGTCGGAGCAGAGATGGGAGTTTCTCTCTCTCTCTGGTGCTGGGGGAGGAGGCACTCTCCCCGGGACATGAAGTGTTAAAATTCCTTCAGGAAAGTGGTTTTCTCCACCTCCTGTAGATTTATTTTTCTTTTTAAGTAGTATTTATGTAGCTTTTTAATTTTTAGTTTTTTAAGTACGGTGCCAAATGACCTCGATGTTGCGGCACCATGATCTATTGTCACCAATCAATCAATTAATCCAATCACAACTACCACGCGGAGGCGAAGGTTCATGTCTTGCTGCCGCGCCCTTATTCCAACTATTGGCGTAGTTACTTAGGGGTGCTCTCGGCCCGTAATTCTCTGGTCTATAGCGCTGCTGATACGCATAATTGTTTCTTTGCGGCGGGATAGGCCGACTGACTGCCCCAGCGCCCTGACCTGTGGTCGACACAGTTTTTCCCGTTCCCGGCGACTCGGTTTGGACATTTTTTGTGGGCTTTCTCCTTTTTCCACACGCCTCAAAATAGGAGTTAGCCGTCTCCTTCATAATGTCCAAGGTTTTTACCTTGTCCATTTTCATTCTGGTAACTAAATCTTCTGGACAAGATTTAATAAACTGTGCCCTGAAAAATAAGTCATTAATCCCCTCTACCGTGTCCTCAGCACCATCCTTAGAAAGCCATTGACTGAAATATCCTTTCATTCTAGCAGCAAACTGAATGGCAGTCTCATCCTCTTTTAGAGTGACCGAAAAAAAATTGTTTTTTCAGCTCGTCAACGGACATCCCAAATGCCGCAAGACAGGCGTCCTTCATGTTCTTATAATCACGCGCCTGTGAGTCCAGGCGGTGTAATACTTCTAGGGCCTTGCCTTCGAAAAGACTCATGAATTGTAAGCGCTTCGCACATTCATGACGTCAGCTGCCTCTTCGAATCGAGCAATAAATATCTCGATTCTATCTCCCTCTTTGAAAGAAGCCAGTTTTAACTTGGGTACGCTTACTGCGGGACCTTGACGTCCATTTCCTTCATTTTGCCGAGCTTGGGCTACGCAGACATCATGTTCCTCATTTTCTTTCTCCCTTTCTGAAGCTAACTGCTGCATAACCAGTGCATGAGCTTCCTTCTCTCTCTCTCTCTCTCTCTCTCTCTCTCTCTCTCTCTCTCTCTCTCTCTCTCTCTCTCTCTCTCTCTCTTTCTCGGCTTCAGCCTGCTTCTTAAGGATATAATCCTTAGTTTCCTTAGCGTTCAGTCCTATTGTCTCTGCTTCTCTTTTTAACTCCGCTACCGACATGCTTGCTAGCTATACTCTAACTCAGCTAAAGACAACGGCCAGTTACTTTAAAAAAAACTCTGGGTACACGCGAGTCCCTGTTCGGGCTCCAATTGTTACGGGAATCTTTTTCTTCCTATTTCTGTGGAACTCGCGGTGATATAATTCTGGTAGGTGAATAACAGGCCTTCCGAACACAACCTCGTTCACTCACCTTCTCACGGGAGACTCTGTAATCACCTAAGTCTTAAATCTAATGT
This sequence comes from Metacarcinus magister, assembly GCA_029783475.1. Lineage (NCBI taxonomy): Eukaryota > Metazoa > Arthropoda > Malacostraca > Decapoda > Cancridae > Metacarcinus > Metacarcinus magister. The sequence goes on along the minus strand of JAPQNM010001460.1, from coordinate 135,306 downwards.
ACCCAAAGTGTTTGGCAAATTAAACAAGTACTGACAAGCTCACCCTGGAAAAAAGAATCACTTTAAACACACACATCGTTCACACTCTACCTGGCTATCAAAACTTAATTGTAATCCTTAATTATACCTTACTGTACTCACGACCTTTCGTACTCTTAAGAAAGCAGCGTGGGCGGCGTGGCGTGGTTGCGTGGCGTGGGCTGCGTGGGCGCATGGAATACGTGGGATCCAGCTTCACAGCCTTCCTCAGCTTAAACACGCCTGTTTCACTGCAAAGAGACTTTACGTATTCCCTCGCTTATCCTTGTAATCGCAGTCAGACTGACAATGCGAGATTACAAGGGAAATGCGAGAAAAATACGCAGAAAAAGATCGCCCCACCAGCAGGACCTCCCGATACGCACGGCTCTCCCAGACTGACTGAGGCGGCTCAGGTCAGCATGGGTCAGGGGCTACCTGGGCTCAAAACTTATCGAGTTGCCATACGCCGCCATTCGGCGTCTTCTGCAAGACTCAATTTGTATAATATAACCTTATTCTAACATGCCCGTAAATATTATACATCATGCAGCTATCCATACCCTTATGGAGTCATGCTCGCATGCAAATGTCTTCCAGCCTGATAATACCCCCATCATTGGTAGCGGCACGCTCTGCCCCTGGTATGTAAGGAGTTTTCCCCCGCCAGAAAGCATAGCTGACCTGCGTCACGTAGACAAAAATTCCAGAACCATGACATCACTCAAGCCCCTACTGCTACGCCATCACACCATAAGCGTAGCAGAAGTGAGGACACCCTCGAGGAAGTGCCCCTTCCTAAGGCACGATCCTCTATACCCTCTGGTGGGCCTCGAAGGCCCTCATCAGTGTCGGCTCCGGCCGTCACTTTTACCCCAGTGTCGGCTTCGGCCGTCACTCCTACTCCGGTGTCGTCTCTGGCCGTCACTACCTCCCGTTACTCCCGCCCCTGTGTCGGCTACGGCCGTTACTCCCGCCCTGGTGTCGGCTCCGGCCGTCACTCCTACCCCGATGTCGGCTCACGCCGTCATCACTGCTCCTGCTGCCAGTGTGACCAAGCCTGTGGCCACTTCACTGGCCACTGGGCTAAGAAAGACTGCAAGGTGATTGTCCACTGCCTCCACTGCTCTAGCCACTGCCATTAGGCAGGGCAAGAGCAAGAAGGATACTGGTGTTGGGAGGGCCTCCTCTAGGGGCCTCCCCATGGACCGTTAATATTAATATTTTTAATATTTTACAGTGGAACCTTCGTGGGTTGAGAGGGAATTGGGAGGAGCTCAGTCTACTCCTGCGGGAACACCAGCCGGTCTGTGTCTCTCTGCAGGAGACTATGATTGGTTCGTCCTCCCATCCTCTACCCAGAGGTTACTCTGGCTTTTACTCTCCTCATGATCGCGCGCAAGGCCATTATGGTGGGACAGCAATTTTTTTAGATAACTCACGAGGCATTGCTTTTACCTCTTTTAATATTGTCTCCCCCCTGCAGCTGGTGGCTGTCCAGCTCACCCTCAAGAGAACTTACACTGTCTGCTCTTTATACCTCCCTCCCTCGATTCTTGGGCTTAATACTTGACAGACGCCTTACCTGGTTGCCACACCTGCGGGACCTGAAAGCTGCTCACCAGCGGCAGATGTCCCTGCTCCGTTTTCTTTCCCATGTGTCTTGGGGAGCTGACCGCACCATTCTCCTCCGTTTATATCACTCTTTCGTTCTGTCGAAGTTCGATTACGGTTCCCAAGTCTACGCTTCAGCCACATCCCCTCGCCTTCGTACTCTCGACTCTGTACATCATGGTGGAATCAGACTGGCGACGGGCGCCTTTCGGTCTTGCCCAATCCCCAGTCTGCTCGTGGATGCAGGAGTGTTACCCCTCGACCTTCACCGTCAGACTCAGATGGCACGTTTGTGGTTCAGATGCCAAAGTCTCTATGGTGATCCCACTTACAATGCTGTGACGGACACTTCACGGGACGCCACTTTCACCCAGCACCCGCACTTCCCACAGCCTTTTGGCTTTCGGGCTCGTGGCATCCTTGAAGAGTTGTTCCTTCCTAGCCCTGCCATAGCTGTCCCACGATTATTGCATGTCCCGCCGTGGAAGCTACTGGCAGTATCCTATTGCCGTTACAGGCCGGCTAACAAGAGTGCTATGTCGGAGCATGCTGCGAGGACTTTGTTCACCGATCATGCCTCCGTAAATGAGGGTCCAAATCCAATGCAGGCGTCGAATTTGGAGTTGTCTTCCCTGATTTTACCCGGTGCGGCAGTCTAACCCCTTTTACATCAATTTTTACCGCAGAGCTGTAGGCCATTTTAGTAGCGATAAAATCTCTTTTTACCTTGGATGTTGGGGGTTTTGTTATTTTTTCTGACTCCAGAGCAGCTTTGTCAGCCCTTGAGGATTTTAATAACGCACACCCAATAGTCTCAGAAATTTTCAACTGGCTCGTACTAGCTGCCCGTCGTGGGCACAGAATTTCTTTTTGTTGGGTACCAGCCCATGTCTCTGTGAAAGGGAACGAGGAGGCAGATGAGCTAGCTAAGACCGGCGCCTCTCGTCAAGTCACTACCTGCCCTATCCCACACAGAGACTTGTTTCCCACAATTCGAGCTGCTATTCTTATAGTTTGTCAAGAGAGATGGAATGCCAATAGAGCCACCTCCAAGATGGGTGCAATTACCGCAAGGGCTGTGAGCCCCTGGTCTTATGCGCACGTCCGAGGCCGCTGCCGTGAGACAGCATTGGCCCGTCTACGGACGGGGCATACCCGCCTCACCCACGGTTTC
>JAPQNM010001460.1:105000-127500 GCA_029783475.1 Metacarcinus magister | reverse complement strand
CAGCCATACAGTTAGACAGGGATCACCAGCGATTTAAAGATTCGAATCTTTGTCCGTCTGCACAGGTACCGACAACGCCAGATACTCGTATTGAGCGAATCTATAAAACCATGGGCCAAGCCAATCCACCGTAAGACTTCTTGACGTGACTCACCATTGTTATGGACCACGCTACCAAGGTATTTGAAGCTGTCCAAGATGTCGATGTCCTCCCCACACGCATGAATAGACTGTACTGTTTCATCTAGCAAGCCTCCAAACACTTGAACCTTAGTCCTGGGCCAGGAGACCTGAAGTCCCAAAGGCTTCACCTCCTCGTGCAGTGCTTCGAGAGCCATCACCAGAACCTCCAGCGACTCAGCGTAGATTACTGCATCTTCGGCAAAAAAAGATCAGTGATTTTTATGTTGCTGACAGATGCTCCACATTTCTGCACAGTAACCAGTCCATACAAGTATTGAAAAGTGATGGAGCAAGGATGCATCCCTGCCTTACTCCCGTATGCACAGGAAAAATGCTTGACACGCCCCCGCCACACTTCACAGCACTCTCAGTCCCGGAGTACAGGCCAGATAGTAGTCCACTAATTCCTGCAAGAGTCCCGCGGAGGCGCAAAAGATCCCAGAGTACCTCGCGATGCACTGAATCAAATGCCTTTTTGAGATCTACATAGGCTGCGAGCATTCATTGTCGAAACTCACGTCGGCGTTCCACCGATACGCGAAGCACTAAGATATGGTCAGTTGTTGACTTACCAAGTGTGAACCCTGACTGTCCAGGTCTCTGATATTTCAGCAAATGACTGCGAACTCGCATCAGTAGCGGATGGAAGAGCACTTTGCCTGGTACACTGAGCAGCTTTATCCCGTGGCAGTTGTTGCAATCCTGATGGTGCCCTTTACCTTTCCAGATAGGGACGACTAACCCTCTTTTCCCGTCAGGAGGAATGGTATCTGAATGCTATACAGCAGTTAAGACAGCATGCAACCCACGGATCATGGCCTCGCCTCCAGCTTTGAGCAACTCTGCACTGATGTTACAAATACCAGCTGCCTTTCCACCCCTCAACTTAGCCACAGCCTCTTTTGACTTCATCAATAGAGGATGCAGCTTCGTTAACCCGTAGCATGCGACGCACCCAAATCTGGTAGCATCAGGAGGAGTGCGAATCACCCCGCTTTGGCCAGAGGTCGAAAGCTAATTTTTGCAAAGTTGTAGATGAAGGAGACACCTGACAACTTGACCTGATTTTGCGATGGGTGGAAGGCGGAAGGAAGGTCAGGATGTCGAGAGGTACGGGGCAATTATTGGATTAGTTCAGATATATATAGTCTGTGTCTCTGGCTCTGTCGGTCAGTCTATCTGACTGTCTGTTTGTCTGTCTGTGTGTTTCTTTCGGTCTGTGTATCTCTGTCTGTCTGTGTATGTCTCTAGATCTGTTTGTCTGTTTATGTCTTTCGGTCTGTCTAACTGTGTATGTCTCTCAGTCTGTTTGTCTTTCTCTCTTTCAGTTTTTCTGTTTCTATGTTGGTTTCTATGAGTGTCTGTAGCAGTCACCGCTACAACGGGCTTTGCTTTACCCCGCTCCGTAGAGAACGTGCGGTTGCAGCCATAACTAATGTAATTTTATTTTAATTATACTTTTCAATATTCATGTATAATTTTGTATAACATTGTAGTTCCTTATTTATGTTTTTCTTTTGTAACATTATTAATTAATATGTTGCGCTGCATATCAGCGCACACCACTTACTTTGCGCGCACTGTATTACAGCGGTGCGCATGAACAATTCAGAATGTTTGTTATTTAGATGTTTTTGTTATATATAGAGTAAGTTTTGTTAATAAAAATAACCTTAACTGGTAATGAGTTTTCTCTTACCAGTAGACCAATTAGCAACACTAACATTTCCCAGACACCGGTATCAATTGGTGACCCGTAGTGTTGCTATGGTCATATGTGGCTTCTAGCCTGTGCTATGTGAGAGCACAATTCTCCTAGTGTGAGGACCTGAATCTTCTCGATTCATTCGTCCAATCACTCCCAACGCAAAAAGCCTCGCCTCCATCATGGGGTTCGCAAGGTTGAGTTTTGGGCCGGGAGAAACTACACGCTAAACACTAGTGTGTAGCTGCCACCTAGGAAGGTTATCCCCACCCACCCTGGCATCTTCTGTGTCCCCTCTGACGCCTTCCTGCGTCCTTAGCACGGCCCCATGCGCATTCTGCGCGGCCCCAGCGCCCTCAGAGCGCCCACAAAGCGGCCCTATGTGTCCTCAACACATCCCTTTGCGCAATCAGTGCACCACTGTCCAACCCCTGCCTCACTGTCTCACGGCGTTAAAGTGATCTACAATACCGTCGCCACTCACCGCCCTGTGGATTATTCATCGCCCTGTGGATTACTCTACTCTCCAATACATAGTGTTCCCACCTGTACCCAATGCAGTTCGGTGCAGAAAACGCTCCAGCAGACGCCCTCTCCCGCTGCCGTGACGACATCTTCTCTCGATTACGCCGCCACAACCCGGCGCTCAGGATGAAGAATCTCACACTCCCAGGCACCAAGGTCGCTCTCTACGCTGACGTCTCTACAGACGCTGACCGTCTCTTTCCGTCACGACCTCTCTCACCCTGGCATCTGAGCTTCACAGCACATCTGGGAGGACGTCAGACTCTGGACTCGCACCTGCACCGACTGTCAAGCCTCCAAGGTAACTTGGCATACTCTTGACCTTGTCGGCCCCCTGCCACCCGCCACCAGCTACCACCCGCAGACCAACGGCATGGTCGAACGGTTTCATCGCCAGCGGAAGTACACCCTCATGGCCTCCGCCCAACGCGAGAACTGGTCCCAGGCAAACTTCCAGTAAACACAGGAAGATCTCGTTCCTCCTCCCTCGTCACTAGGGACGGAGTATTGTAGCAGTTATCCCTATAACGGGTTTTGCTTTACCCCGCTCCGTAGAGAACGTGCGGTTGTAGCCATAACTAATGTAATTTTATTTTAATTATATTTTTCAATATTCATGTATAATTTTGTATAACATTGTAGTTCCTTATTTATGTTTTTCTTTTGTAACATTATTAATTAATATGTTGTGCTGCATATCAGCGCACACCACTTACTTTGCGCGCACTGTATATCCGCGGTGCGCATGAACAATTCAGCCCCACACAGCAGAATATAATTTGCCTAATTATTAAATGTTTAACTGTGACCGGCACGATAAAAAAAGGTGTTTTGATCTAAGCGAAAGCAAGTATTAACTTGATGGTCTTGCAAACTGAAAAAAATTGATAACGTAGATGTTATTTTCATACATCTGAAAATACATTTAAATAACATTGTTATCGGACTCATTTATATACCACCAGGACACAGTATTAATAGTGATAAAAATTATGTGATGAAAAAATTGAAGTACGTAATTCATTTGCAAGCATTATTTTTGGAGACTAGTCTTCTTGTCAGTTCATGGGGAAATCATCTAAAATCACATATGGGTCATGACTTATATCATGATTTGTTAGAGAGTGGCCTAAGTAAACACGTTAACAAACCCACGAGACATGACAATATACTAGACCTTGTATGTTCAACAAAAGATAGTCTAGTAAGTAACGTTATAGCTAAACTAAAGAAACATTTGCTTTCCCATCACTAGTTTATGATATATCATATGCAGCTCTATACACTTATGACTATTATACTTATTATTACTAAAATAGTATCATTATTAATATATTTTTTACCATTATTAATAGGATTGTAATTAAAATTTTTAAGTATTTCTTAGCGTTATAATGAAGAAATTTCAATCATGTTCTTCAATACTGTGTTTATTGTGTTGTTCCAGTCACAATTCTCTAATAATTTGTATTCTAATGTAAATAGTAATTTAGCTGTTAATGCCAAACACTATTGTTATTGCTTGTTGTTACTCCTGTTACGGATATATATATATATATATATATATATATATATATATATATATATATATATATATATATATATATATATATATTTTTTTTTAAATTTCATTTATTTATTATTTTTTTTTTACATCAATCGTATACCTATTGCGGCCGGTAGGCATTGATGGAGACTTATTGGTGTTCAGCCTCCGCCTGTTAGTGGCTCAGGTTATTCGATTTTTTATAATGACGCCTCTAATTTCTCACGTTTTTCTCTGATGATGAATGCGAAGAGGCTAACTGCTGCACTGTCTCAAAGCATACAAACATTGCAAGTTCCGTTTTGAGAACAGTATGGCAGCAATTTTGGGTAATCTTTGGCCACTCGGCAGTAATACCAAGGATAGGAAAGTGGCCAACGGATATCGGGGGCTCGAACCCGCGACCCTGGGTTGTCATGCCCGCACGCTGACCACTGCACTACCGCCTCCCCAAATAGCTAATAGCTTGCTGACTAGTATTATATTACTATTATCATTATTATTTTGTTTGTTTGTTTGTTTGTTTGTTTGCCCTACAAGCTTTTGCTTCTAAAGGACATTTTGTCTCTTCAGTAATTTTTTTTGAAAATTTGTGTATATAAGACATATATAATAAAGTGTTTAAAGTGATGAGAGAGAGAGAGAGAGAGAGAGAGAGAGAGAGAGAGAGAGAGAGAGAGAGAGAGAGAGAGAGAGAGAGAGAGAGAGAGAGAGAGAGAGAGAGAGGAGAGAGAGAGAGAGAGAGAGAGAGAGAGAGAGAGAAGAGAGAGAGAGAGAGAGAGAGAGAGAGAGAGAGAGAGAGAGAGAGAGAGAGAGAGAGAGAGAGAGAGAGAGAGAGAGAGAGAGAGAGAGAGAGAGAGAGGAGAGAGAGAGAGAGAGAGAGAGAGAGAGAGAGAGAGAGAGAGAGAGGAGAGAGAGAGAGAGAGAGGAGAGAGAGAGAGAGAGAGAGAGAGAGAGAGGAGAGAGAGAGAGAGAGAGAGAGAGAGAGAGAGAGAGAGAGAGAGAGAGAGAGAGAGAGAGAGAGAGAGAGAGAGAGAGAGACCGGGTGTGGCACGCAGCTCTAATCACTAAGTTCCACGCTGCCGGCATAGACGGGTCACTCCTACCACTTATCACCAACTACCTGAAGGGCGCAGACATCTGAAGGTGACTGTCAGTGGCGGGGGAGGTACAACCCATCAGAGCAGGTGTTCCTCAGGAAAGCTGCCTCGGCCTCCTGCTCTGGAATATATACATCAATGACCTGCTGCACCTCAGGCCTGGGGCGAAGGCTTATGCGGATGACATCACAATTACGCAGAGTTACAACCCAGAGGAGCAGGCCGCCACTGCATCCCAGCTCAACCACAGCCTCAACCGCATCATATCCTGGGAAACATTTGGCTAGTCATATTTGCTCACCATAAAACGCAGCACCTCAACGCCTCCAGGTTGAGTGAATCCCTGAGTCTTAACCTCAACGGAACTGCACCGACACCGTAGGAAGAGATGGGGGTGCTGGGGGTTACCTATGACCGTAAGTTGACCTTCAAAACGCACATCGAACGTCTCTCTAGAGAGACCTCAGGGAAACTGACATCTTTGCGGAGGATGTCATGGCTTCTCGACAGGTGGAGACTGGAAGTCCTCTACTAAGCTCAGGGGTGATCCTCCCTGGAGTACGCATGTCTTGCGTGGGGCGGCGCCACCAACAAGCATCTCGTCCTACTAGACAAGATACAAGCTCGAGCAGCGAGGCTCATTGGCAACAGTGATGGTGGACGAGTGCCTTAGCTGCAGACACTGCAAAACCGACGCGACGTGGCAGGACTCCCCGTGATGTTCAAAGTACAGGTGAAACGAGTGAGTCACTTCCAGGCGCTGTGGCAACCGCACCGTCAGGCTCAGGTCAACACGCGTTTTTTATACAAACGCGCTGTCGGACGTGGCACCATCAGCGCCAATATAAAAACAAATATACCAGCTTGTGGAACACATTATTAACAATACAGAAAATTTTATTTTGAAAACGTGTCCGTTCAGTGTTTCAAGGAATTTGTAAACAGCTGACTGAAGTGATGTGATGTGCAATGACTATACTGAGCATAGCTTTTAGACAGGATACACTAAAAATGTTACCTTTAGCCTGTATATGTTACTGTATATCTATGTAAGATAGGATGTAACTACGCTGTTCATGTATTCTTGCATGAATGAAAACGAAAGAGAGAGAGAGAGAGAGAGAGAGAGAGAGAGAGAGAGAGAGAGAGAGAGAGAGAGAGAGAGAGAGAGAGAGAGAGAGAGAGAGAGAGAGAGAGAGAGAGAGAGAGAGAGTGCAAGTGCGAGAGAGAGAGAGAGAGAGAGAGAGAGAGAGAGAGAGAGAGAGAGAGAGAGAGAGAGAGAGAGAGAGAGAGAGAGAGAGAGAGAGAGAGAGAGAGAGACTGCCAGACAGACCAACAGACAAGATCAAAGTCTTTATATTTGCAAAATGTATATAAGCAAATACATGAATTAAAACAATTTTATATCGGGTGTAGGACAAACCCCCACGGACAAAAAACAAAACCCCCACGGTTAAACCCCCAAAGTTATATATATATATATATATATATATATATATATATATATATATATATATATATATATATATATATATACACACACACACACACACATATATATATATATATATATATATATATATATATATATATATATATAAATATATATATATATATATATATATATATATATATATATATATATATATATATATATATATACGCATATTTTTATTTTGTTTAATACCTTTTTTGAGAAAGTTAGGCTTTTAATATTTATGACATTTTTCATGATTACTTCAGTAAATAAAATTTTATATGACACTAAATAAATTACACTTAAAATATAACTGATGTGGTTATATTTGTAATACTTCCTTTACACTGCTTTTAAAGATAGGCTTTCAATATTCATGTACTATTTGAGCTCTTATTGGTGTATAAGTAGCCTTTTTTTTGCACACAGTTTAGAACCTCCTTTATTGTTCTTGATCTCCATAGCTTTTGAAGTTAACCGATTTTTTCAGATCATTCCGAGAATAACCAATTCTTATTAACACTGCAAAGCTCACGACAGTATATCCCCCAAAACAGCGGCTGCAGTGGGACTGATGCCTCATTATGTTGTTATGGTTGTCACCTCAGGAGGGGGTGACGTGAGCCCTATCGCCATATAAAGGCAGCCCACAGTCTCATTAGGTCTAGCAGTCTTATATTCACACACCTGACCTGACCTGCCCTTCCCAGTAATCCCCGACTGGTGACCTGACGGCGTCAGATTACCTTACCTGTTTGCATTCTTTCCTTAGTGGTTGGTTTCATTATTGGCCTTCCTTTACACTGCTAGCTAGGAAGATAGGCTATAACATTTATAATAGTTTTCCTTATTATTTCAGTAAATGTAATCATATATGATATAAAATAAATTACTTAAATTTTCTTCTCCAGAAAAAAATATAACAGGGGATTTTATAATATGTTTCACGATTATTTCAGTAAAGTTAATTGTATATGATATAAAATAGACTACTTAAATTATATATCTTCCTTATACCTTATTCTATTTGATATTATCTTATATTATCTTGGCACGAAGCGAGTATAGGTTGGAAGAGATTTAGCATGCCTGCCATTAATCTTTTTTTCTTATTCTATTAAAACGTTAATGTAGTAAACAGTATTTACGTGAATACATTTTTGATAATCTTAAAGCCTTATAAATATTTCATCCATTCTAATTATATTTTCATGGTCACTTTTCAGATTGGGAAATGATTGTTTGCATTTGTGTTCCTTCCGCACCCAACAGTTCAAGCAAACATACTTGCCTTATGGAATGAGTATGAAGAAGGCATCATCACCACATCAGAACTGTTGCGAGCATGCGGCCATATATACTCACACTATGATGTGTATTCGTATGTGTATGGAGAGGCGGTAGTACAGTGGTCAGTGTTCAGGTATGCGAACCTAGGGTCCCGGGTTCGATTCCCCGATATCCGCTGGACACTTGTCATAATTTGGTATTACCGCCGAGTGGCCAAAGACTACCCAAATTGCTGTCATACTGTTCTTAGACGGGACTTACAATGTTTTTATGCATTTGAGGCTGTAGCAGAAATTAGCCTCTCTTCGTTCTCAAAATATTCAAGAGAGAACGTAAATATTCAAGGTGTCACTATAAAACATTTTAAAACCTACGCCAAATAACAGGCAAGAGGCAAGTCCATCCTGCTTCTATAAAGCCTACTGGCGCCAACGGTTTGTCATATAAAAAAAAAAAAATGTGTGTGTGTGTGTGTGAAGGCGCTGGAACAGACTACACTCAATGTATGTATACAATTTTATTCTAATTATAGATAAATTTCTATAGAGTTCCTGCACCTGACGTCACACCCCAATCCGAAATGTCAACAACCGCCATGTTTGTAAGCTACCCGACCAAATTATTGGGGGCACAATTACAAGAAAACACCGTAAGACTTGCATAAAATTGACTATTTTCAACCATGGTAACTACCTGTTGTGCATACAAATGTAACACCAGGCATGGAGAGGTTATGGGGAGGCGTTTTTATAAAATATCAGCCGACAAAGAAATCCGTGACAAATGGATTTCTGCTTTAAAGAGAGCCCAAAGCATAAAGAAGCCTCATAAACGGTGGGATGCCAAAGGCAGTCATTGGTGAGTGTGCAGTGATCACTATGTTGGAGGTATGTAGTAATGAAAGCATCTGGTCACTATGATAATGTGATTTTTCTTCACAACTACTGCTCCAGCTCTTTCTTTTTTCTTCCTAATCTTTACTCTAACTTAACCTAACCTAACCTAACAACCTTAATCTAATCATAACATTTTGATGTGATTTAAATGAATTTGAAAGTTGTTCCCGTCGCAAATCTGAAGTGTCTATATACACGACCATAATGCAAATAACTATTCACTATGAGTCTATATACACGACTGTAATGCAAATTCTATTCCCCGGGGGGAGTGGAAAACTTTGGGCGGTCTCCTTACACCCATGCCCCTGTCCACCCAGCAGTGAATTGGTACTGGATATTAGCCAAGGGTTGTGACCTGCCATCTGGGATGGTGGCCTGGCACCTGCCTCGGCCAGGTGTGCAACCGTGCCAATACAAAGGCTATACCCACGATCTGACCAGTATAGTATGGAGTCTGTGCATTGTCTATATACACGACTGTAATGCAAATAAATATTCTATATGACAGTATCTATATACACGACCGTAATGCAAATAACTATTCACTATGACAGTGTCTATATACACACCTGTAATGCAAATAGATATTCACTATGACAGTGACTAGCCTACAAACATGGCGATTGTTGACATTTCGGCTCAAGGTCGTGACGTCACTGCAGGAGCTCTATTGTATAAGATAAACGGTATCAGTAGCTTATATATATATTTTTTTCTTATCTCCTAGATGGATAACTTAAGAATGTTGGAGCGGATGGGACATTGTTGAGGTATATGTATTGGAAGACAGATTTGTTGGTGGAAGAAGATTTGAGTAAGTTCTTTAGTCTGACAGAAGGGCTCAAACAGGGATGTGTTACGTTACCGAGGCTGTTCACTGTGTAAATGGATGTGGTCATGAAGGTAGTACAGGGTAGAGCAGTGAATGAAGGAACACCATTGATGAGAAATGGAAGGTTTGGGTCTATGTCATGTTTACAGATGCGTTTGCCTGACAGAGTGAATATAATATAACCCACGTGAGAAAGATTGGAATTTTTTTGGAAGAAACTGGACTTGTGCGTGAATGTAATAAAGAATATATTAATGGTGTGTTGTGTAGTATCACCTGGTATGAAACGTTCCCTCTTCCTATCGTTCTTGTCTACAATGCCAGCGTTGAGATGGCATCCTTCACTTATACTAATACCATGGAAGGGAGTGAACATCATATACTGCATCTCTCTTGCCGTTGTTAAAAGGAAACTATGCTTTAAACACTAATATGGTTGTATATTCTATTTCCTGAGGAACACAATAACAAAATTTCCCACTAGGAGGGACCAAATGAGTGTTCATTTTTCATGGTGTTCATTAGTTGTCAGAAAGCTGTGAAAAGAGGACAGATTACAGCTCTTCTTTACATCAGCAATACTGCAGACAATGTAAACGTTAAGTTTTTGTGAAATATCAATTAATCATCTCATATATTTTGTGTAGGTGCTGTCCAAATATGGAAAAAATCTTGTAAAAATGTTACGTAGCAGAGGCTGAAAACAGACAACGTAGTCCTCCGTCACCCCTTGAATGTCAAACCAGTTGTGTCCTTAATGACAGAGAACTCAGATCAGGAGGAGAGGAAGTAAAGTGTTAAAACCAAGACACTCCTAGAGATGTGTTCTCTCTCTCCCAAGAGATTATGTTCTCTCTCTCTCTCTCTCTTTCTCTCTCTCTCTCTCTCTCTCTCTCTCTCTCTCTTTCTTTCTCTCTCTCTCTCTCTCTCTCTCTCTCTCTCTCTCTCTCTCTCTCTCTCTCTCTCTCTCTCTCTCTCTCTCTCTCTCTCTGTCTGTCTGTCTGTCTGTCTGTCTGTCTGTCTGTCTGTCTCTCTCTCTCTCTCTCTCTCTCTCTCTCTCTCTCTCTCTCTCTCTCTCTCTCTCTCTCTCTCTCTCTCTCTCTCTCTCTCTCTCTCTCTCTCTCATAGTATTTTTAAACAAATTGTAGCACTTTACCGGCTAAAGGTAACATATCTAGTGTTTCCTATCTAAAAGCCTAACTCCAGTACATACGTATAAATAAAAACAATTGCTACTCTGCTGCTCATGGCAACGAGGCGTTAACACATTCTTTGAAATGCTGCACATTCATTGCACTAAAGTCTAAATGTGTAGCAAGTAGGTTATTCCCCAAATTAACACAGCGGTACATAAGCTGACGTTGGTGGTGCCAAGTACGGCAAGAAGACTGCCACAGTTCTGCGGGCACTGAAGCGACAGCTCGGGTTGGTTACTTGTGCACGCCGGAAGGGCTGTCGGAGAGCTTGGAGATGTGGAACTCGCTGTTGGTGGACCTTGAACATCACAGTGAGGCCCGCTACGTCCCTGCGATGCTGAAGGGAGTGGAGTTTTGGCTCATGACCAGCACCACTGTCCTTTATGATCCTCACCGCCCGAGCCTGCACCCTGTCGAGGAGGGAGCGATGCCTGCTAGCCGCACTATCCCACGCAAGGCACGAGTACTCCAGGGAGGAGCGAACCTGTGCCTTGTACAGGATCTCCAGTCCTTTGCCATCAAGGAGCCACGAGATCCTCCTTAGTGACGCCAGCTTACCCGAGGCCTCTCTGGCAAGACGTTCGATGTGGTGCCTGAAGGTCAGAGCGGTGTCACAAGTGACCCCCCGTACTTCCACCTCGTCCCGCGGCAGAAGCGCTTTCCTCTCAAGGGTAAGGCGCAGGGCCGTGCTCGACCTGGAGATTATTAACAGCTGTGTCTTGCTGGAGGCGAATTTTACTTGCCACTTGCTGCCCCACGACGCAATGCGGCTCAGCCGTGGCAGTCTCCTCCCCCGGGCTGTATCTCTGTGCCAGTGTGAGGTCATCAGTATAAGCCCTCAAATTGGGGATCAAGTTCAGATCATTTATGTATAAGTTCCAGACAAGGGGGCCGAGACAGCTTCCTTGAGAAACACCTGCTCTTATTGGCTGCTTTTCTGACTCCTGCCCGTCGACGACCACTTTGAGTTGCCTCACCTTCAAATTGTCACCAAACAGCTGAAGGAGAGGCCCGTCCACACCTGCTGCACGGAATTTTGCAAGGAGGCCTGAGTACCAAAACCGTTTCGAAAGCTCCCTCAATGTCAAGGGCAACAACTGCAGTGGCCTTCCCTACGTCCAGGGCAGCACTCAACTCCGAGGTGAGCAGCAGGTGCAGGTAAGCGGCCGATCTGCCCGGTCTGAACCCAAACTGCCGGGTGCACAGGAGGTGGTGTTTCTCGAGGTGCACAGTGACTCTTGAGGCCACTATGGACTCGAGCACCTTACTAAGTACAGGCAGCAGGGATATGGGCAGTAATTTTTGGCCACTGTTTTATCATTTTTCTTGTGCACTGGAATCACATTACTCACTTTCCAAGCTTTCTTTCTATATCAATAACCGTTGGCACCAATAGGCATATGGAGGCACAGATGGACTTGCCTCGCCTGTTATTTGGTGTAGATTTTATAATTTTTTTTATAGTGACGCCTCGAATGTTTACGTTCTCTCTTGAATATGTTGAGAACGTGTGAGGCTTATTACTGCTACAGCCTCAGATGCATATTAACGTTGTAAGTCCCGTCTGAGGACAGTATGGCAGCAATTTGAGTAGTCTTTGGCCACTCGGCGGTGATATCAAATTTTGAAAAGTGGTCAGCGGATATCGGGGATTCGAACCCGAGACCCTAGGCTCCCATGCCTGAACGCTGACCACTGTACCACCTGCTGGTCCGCAAGCATTGGTTGAATATCATGGCGAGTGGGCGAGCCAGCTCATCGGCACACTGGCGAAGAAGGCTGGGACTGAGGTTGTCGGAACCCACCGCTTTTTGCACGTCAAGTGTTAGTAACGCTGCCTTCACTTCCACCTTACGCGTTGTGACACACGATAGTTTGTCTTTAACTATGTCTGGTAGTGTGGTTGGAGGCCTTTCGGGGTCGGGCACGCAAATTTTTTCAGTGAAGTGCTTTGCCAGCAAGTTCACCTATCACGAGCGGTCTGAGCCATGCTCTCTCTCTCTCTCTCTCTCTCTCTCTCTCTCTCTCTCTCTCTCTCTCTCTCTCTCTCTCTCATTCTCGCTCTCGCTCTCTCTCTGTCTCTCATTTTCTCTCTCTCTCTCTCTCTCTCTCTCTCTCTCTCTCTCTCTCTCTCTCTCTCTCTCTCTCTCTCTCTCTCTCTCTCTCAATCTCTCAATCTCTCAATCCCCCTCTTTCTCAATCTCTTAATCTCTCTTTCTTGATACACATGATTGTACCATTGTTATAATTGCTTGTTTATTCATGGACTTGTAAAAATAAATACACACATAGGCTTTGTGGTCATGCATAACCCTCCTTCCAATACTTCACCTGTTCTTAATATCTCAGGTCCCATCAGCTTAATGCTTGCCAAATTTTCATTAACTATCTATCTTTATTTGTTCATCTATATGCATATATATATATATATATATATATATATATATATATATATATATATACATATATATATATATATATATATATATATATATATATATATATGTATATATATATATATATATATATATATATATATATATATATGTATATATATATATATATATATATATATATATATATATATATATATATATATATATACACACACATATATATATATATATATATATATATATATATATATATATACACACACATATATATATATATATATATATATATATATATATATATATATATATATATATATATATATATATATATATGCATATAGATGGTGAGAGAGAGAGAGAGAGAGAGAGAGAGAGAGAGAGAGAGAGAGAGAGAGAGAGAGAGAGAGAGAGAGAGAGAGAGAGAGAGAGAATAAAAAAAAAAACCATTCACTATAATTGCTATGGCGTGCAACATGCATTACATCACCATAATGTTTGCCTGTCAGTAATTTTTAAGTTTTTTTTGTTCATTATTTTGTGCCCTTAAAACTTTTGCCTTGATTTTCCAATAGCCGTGAGTGGGTGGTGAAGTACGTATAAGTAATCATAATAATAACAATAATTATGATAGCAATACTGACTGTCTTCACTCTTTAAGTCACCGCCGCAATGTTGCATCTTTATCTATCTTCTACCACTATTTTCATGCTGACTGCTCTTCTGAACTTGCTAACTGCATGCCTTCCCCCCTCCCGCGGCCTCGCTGCACAAGACTTTCTACTTCTTCTCATCCATCCTTATTCTGTCCATCTACCTAATGCAAGAGTTAACCAGTATCTTCACTCTTTCATCCCTTACACTGGTAAGCTCTGGAACTCTCTTCCTTTGTCTGTTTTTCCACCTACTCTTTCAAAAGAGGAGTGTCAAGACACTTCTCACACTAAATTGGACTTCCCCCCATGTCTATATTTCTCCTACTGTCCTCTTTACAGGGTCTGGCGACAAGCGGGATTGTTTTTTATACTTAATTTATTTTTCCCTTAGCCAGTACCCTTTTAATGTATATAAAAAAAAATAAATTAAATTAAACTACAAATTATCCTTGTCGTCTTCCTCCTCGTCCTCGTCCTCCTTCTCCACCACCATCACTATAGTGAGGCGAGGCTTGTCACAGTTGTAAGGTGTGGCCAGTTTACTTGATGGGGTGAGGTCACTGAAATGCTCACTTATAATCCACTTTAATGGTTTCACACCTTGACTATAATTATTAAGCTCCTAACTCTAGGAGTAGGCAGTAGACACTTGGCGTCCGGTGGAATACTCCAGGGGAGGTACTTACGGGGATGTAGACGGTTTTGCAGACTGAATGATTCTCCGTGTCTTCTCTTCCCCGTTCCCTTAGTGTCTCATTTACACGAGAGCAGTTGCAGCCTGCCCTCTAAAGACAACTTTTACTACTACTTACATAACATTACAGACACCTTACACACTTCAAAAAGTGGAGTACATCCTATCTCCCTTTCCTTATGCTGAGATCTCCATTTTAGGGGATTTCATTGCTCGCCACAAGCTTTGGCTTTCATCTTCTTTCACTGACCAACCTGGTGAACAAGCCTTCAACTTTGCTATCCCTCATGACCTAGAGCAGCTGGTGCAGTTTCCTACCCGTATCCCTAACCACCTTAGAGACACGCCCAACATTCTTGATCTTTTCCTAACTTCCAACGCTTACTCTGTTAAACTTTCCTCTCCGTTGGGCTTCTCCGATCACTCCAGTGCAGCCTCAGGACCCGCCTAAGCGGAGGTGCTTGTGGCATTTCAACTCTGCTAGTGGGAGGACCTAAGGCAGTACTATTCTTATTTTCCTTGGGATGATTATTGCTTCAATGTCAGAGATCTTTCTCTTTGTGCCGAGGCCATAACAGAGGTGATTGTCTCTGGCATGGAGTTATACATTCTTCATACTTTCTCTAATACTAAAGCTAAAAAGCCCTGGTTTAACTCTGCTTGTTCTCGTGCTGTCAAAGATAGAGATAGATAGATAGATAGATAGATAGATAGATAGAGAGAGAGAGAGAGAGAGAGAGAGAGAGAGAGAGAGAGAGAGAGAGAGAGAGAGAGAGAGAGAGAGAGAGAGAGAGAGAGAGAAGAAAAAAAATCCTACAGTTCGACATAAGACAGGCAGACAGACAGACAGACAAAGACAAAGAAATTAAACAGATAGACCAACCGACCAACAGTGACAAACAAAGACAGACTCTGACAAACAGACTGAAATAGTGTTAGAAAGGCAGTTCGACAGACACAGACACTCATACTGACATAGAAACAGAGAAACTGACCGAGAAACACACACAGTTAGACAGACCGAAAAACATTAACAAACAAACAGATCTAGAGACATACACAAACAGACAGAGATACGCAGACCGAAACAAACAAACAGACAGTCAGATAGACAGAGAGACAGAGACACAGGAAATCAAACACTGGCAGAGTCAGAGAAACAGACAGACATTCAACTACCATACTAACACACACACACACACACACACGCAAACATATTTGAAACCTCCACTACATATCTGAACTAATCCAATAATTGTCCCGCATCCCTCGACAACCTGACCTTCCGTCCACCTTCCACCCATCGCGAGGTCAGGTTAAGTTGCCAGGTGTCTCGTTCACTTACAATTTTGCAGAAAATAGCCGTACACCTGTGGTCAAAACGGGGTGCTTCGCACTCTGCCTGATGCGACCAGATATGTGTGCATCGCATGCTACATCTTAACAATAAGATAATGATTACCAGTATGGTTTCCGGAAAGGCCGGTCTACTGGTGATCCTGCTTTTCTTACTTCTTTTCTGACTTCAGTGAAACCTTTGCTGTCGGCTTTAACATTTCGAAAGCCTTTGATAGAGTCTGGCATAAATCTCAAATTTCTAAACTACCCTCTTACGGAATCTATACTTTTCTCTGTACCTTCATCTCCAGTTTCCTTTCTGACCGTTCTATTGCTGATGTAGTGCATGGTCACTGTTCTTCCCCT
This sequence comes from Metacarcinus magister, assembly GCA_029783475.1. Classification (NCBI taxonomy): domain Eukaryota; kingdom Metazoa; phylum Arthropoda; class Malacostraca; order Decapoda; family Cancridae; genus Metacarcinus; species Metacarcinus magister. Next base: position 111,300 of record JAPQNM010001460.1, on the reverse strand, counting down.
AACTGCTCACCAGGTGACTGAATGACGGCTCACGTCGTTACCTGAGCTCGTCGTAGCGGCTGTCGCAACTTTTGTAGGTGACTCACTTTCTCCACCTGCACTTTATACACCACCGTGAGTCCTGCAACGGTGTTGAAGGGTGTACAAGCGTGTTTCATGTCCGGCGTTGCTGTCTGTGATGAGCCTCGCCACACGGTCTTGTACTCTACCCAACAGGGTGAGATGTTTGTTTGCAGCACCCACCCATGCCAGACAAGCAAACTCTAAGGCAGCGGTTTTCAAAGTGGGGTCCACGGATCCCTAGGAGTCCGTGGCACTTTGATAGGGGTTCCGCGAAATCTGGAACGAAATTAGTGGTATATGCAGTCGATTTTCGTGAGAGCCATCTGGCACCACTAGTTGAATGTTATTGTGTAAACCAAAGTATATATACTATATCAACAAGTAAAACCACCGGATACTCTAACTCCAACTCGTAGTCAAAGTCTCTTAGAAGTGCGACGTCACGCAGGAGCTAAACTTACTGCTATTTGTCTATATGGTAGCTATCAGAGGATGATATTATGGGAGTTACGGCTTTCTCCCTTGATATTAATTGTATTTTACACTATTACACAAATATTTAATCCCTTTTTATCCTTTTTATCACAATAAATCTTAATATCATATGGTGTTTTTATTGTATAAAGTCATGATTACTGATACGACCAAGGGATCCGACTATAGCGAAGGGAAATATTCAGTTTAGCAAGTTATTTACTATAAATACAATACAAATATTATAGTAAAACACAAAGATCTGGTGAAAATTGTATATTGTCTTACCAGTGTCATGTTAACGTTCCCATATAAGGAGTTAATCAACATTTATTTCACAAGATTTGATGGTGTCGCTGACTCGCATAGTTTACCAGAGAAGATAAATGTGAATATTACGGCTTTCATCCTGTATGTTGATTGTAATTTACTATATGAGAGATATTTTTAAGTAATTTTTTATTCTGTTTAGCATAAAATTAAATATATTGTTGTATAGAGTAATAAGAATTAGTGCGACCAAACAGCGAAGGAAAAGGCAGTGTAAGCTAGAGTGATTTACCATTATATGAATGTATATACAAACAAAATATCAGTGTTAATACACAGATATCATATAACAGTTGTGTAGCCTATACTGTCTTATCTGTGCTATACTAACTTTCCAATATTATAAAATAAATAACGTTTACCAGTATATATTTTTATCTCTGTCATTGAAGCATAACCTAACTTTTAAAGCTATAAATAGGCTATAGCCAAACTTTAGAATGAGCAAATTGTCACTACCGATATTTAAGACTTTGTTTTATTATTAATTGCTCTCAACTGCATACATTGATAGATAAGTAGATGAGGAAGCCACTAAGATTTTACATTTTTTCCGATTTTACCTTATACATTTATGTGCATCTTTTAATTACTTGAGATAGATAGATAGCGAGAGGCGAGTTAATTTATTATGTCAGTTTTACAACAGCCTATTCTTGAAAAAAATCATTATTATACTCTCATTACTCATCTAAAAACATTTCACCATTAGGCTCATCTTATTTCTCCGGAATTTGATAATGCTATTTTTTTCCTTTTTAGTTACTGATACAGTATTGTATTTTCTTAGTGTCCAGTGTTTATTACATATTCAGTGCAGATGTTATCCCCTTTAATACAACAGAACTTTACAGTTACACAAACTGCAATATTGTACTTACCGAAAATCTTTATATTAAATGGCAAATATGGGAGAGTAAAGGTTTCTTTCAAAATGCTACAATGTACTGTACATACATTTTTTTATTTCATAATACAGTATATCCTTAGTGAAGTATTAAATTAATATTTGTACTTGCAGTACTTCTAGTTAATTGGAAAACTGTCATTGTCTTACAATATAATTATATCACATCAATATATTGGTAGATTTACATGCACTTAAAAGTAATACCCTGCTAGGTATATATAAGAAATAAGAAAAATGAGTGTAGATGATATTTTTGTATTGTGGTCACACGTAAATATAAGCTATTGTTTCCTTATCACAACTAATTTTATCACGAATTCCGTTAAGGAAACAAATTTTCCTCTCGGTAGGATCTTCTTCAGCCCTCTGATAATATCGTAGAGGACGAAAAAAAAGACAAATTTCCATTGAATAGAAACAAGCGTCCCCAGCCCACCAAGAAGTGGGAGATAGATAATGCACTGATACTATAAACGTTATTTATCTATTACTTATCGGACTGCTAACCTTCCCAAACACCACACAAGTTCTTAGAAGTTGATATAGTACTGTAGTAATACAATGAAGTACCTAAAACACTTAAATAACACGCCTAAAACACCCACAGACTGTGTTGTTCACTCCGCTGTGACTCCCGCATGACGTCATAGGTTCAAATACTCCCTCAGTGTATTTGTTATTATAGTATATATACTTTGGTGTCAACCACCGGCAGTGTACATCCACCGGTCGTCAGGAGCGTATGTATCATGAATTATAGGGTAAAAAAAGACTTAATTATCAGATAGGGATAGGCTACTATAAGTACTGTTACAGGATTCCATACTGTTAATTTTTTTTTTGCCAAGCCTAGGGGTGGAAGGTCTTAAATAGGATCTCCGACATGTTTCCACAACTCACGGAGTTTGGTAAGAAGTCACATCTGCTGTCATCTTACCGCACTGAATGAACATTTCAATTCATACTTCACTGATGTTGACACAGCTGCCTGGGACTGGGTTCAGGATCTTTTTGTTGCCCATTCACGTGGTCTCAGTGCAAAGGCAGGGAGCTGTCATGCGATGGGACCCAGAGGATCCGATTCTGACAAAGTTCATGTATAGACTTTTGGCCTCCTGTTAAAGAGGGGTATCCTGAACTCTTTGCTGCAGCTTCGAAAGGTTTTGCTTCCTTTTCCAACTACTTATTTCTGCGAGGCATCTTTCTCAGCTCTGACTGCACTGAAAACCAAGTACAGGGCTCGGATGCATGTGGAAGATGACCTAAGAGTATGCCTCTCGTCCATCCCTCCGAGAATAGAGATGTGCACTGAGAGGCGGCACATCCTTCCCATTAATACACAGCAAAAGACATTTGGTATTGATGAGAAGGAGAGAGAGGGAATTTCTAGATTTTCATGCCGTTTCTCAAATATATATATATATATATATATATATATATATATATATATATATATATATATATATATATATATATATATATATATATATATATACAATAGGTGAGTGATACACAAGGAGCACGTGTTGTCTTTATTGAGACAGACCGTCAACTGGTGACAGGGTGTCGCTAGCTGCCCCGGCAGCGCCCAACATATCTTACATCTCCCCCCAAAGATATATTCCGTATACACGCGGACAATGTACTATCTGATAACACTGAGAATCATATAAATACTCAATACAATAACAAACTGACCTCGCAGCAAACCATTTCATAAAGGAAAGAAAAGAATTACAATCAATCAACCGTCGAGTACACACCCACACACACACTCCCGCATACAAATGAATACAGGGATTAGGGTGTGGGTGTGTTTACGTAATCTGCCAACCACCCTGGAAGCCTACAGTCTCTTCGCGGACGGCTCGCCACCTCTGGTGCAGGCGTGAGGGACGCTGCGAGTGACGTGCCTTTCACAGCACGCAAGTGCCCGCGATTGCGCAAACGTCCGCTGCCTTCCAACTTGACGGTGTATTGACGATATGGGCGAACTTCAGTGATCACACCACGCTTGTCCCACACTCTGGTTGACTGATCCTGAACCCACACCTGGGTGCCGAGTGTTAATGGGTGAAGGGTCCTGGGTGTGCCTTGTCTGCCTATCCATTCCGTTTGTTGCCGCGCTTCCACACGTTCCCTCGCCGCAGGGCTTGTTGCCAGCGTATGTTGACCTTGTAGTGCTGTCGGTGAACTAGTATGCCATCACGGAGTTGCCTGCCCATAGCCAGCTGGGCGGGTGACTTGTCCACACCTCGCAGTGGTGTGTTTAAGTACTGGAGTAACGCCACCGACGCCTTGTCGGTGTCAAGCCTGTGTTAGTGCGAAGCAGTCTCTTGGCAGACTTCACTGCTGCTTCTGCTCAGCCATTCGACTGAGGGAAGTGGGCGGACACGACTCTTTGCTCCACCCCCCACCTCCCGAGGAATATTCCCATCTCCTCGCTAGTTACGTTTGTCTGTAGAAACCGACTTTGGTGCACCCCATCGCTGGAAGTACTGGCGGAATACTGATGGCAGCCTGCTCGATGTGGCCTCACTGGGGAAGTGTGCTAACTCCAGCCACCCAGTAAGCTTATCGGCATAAGCCAAGTACATTTGCCCCTCAAGCTGGAATAAGTCTGCAATCGTGTGTTGAAACGGGTATTGGGGCGGGGGTGTCGGAGAGGGGCTCAGCTGCTTGCGACAGTGAGTTAGCATTGCAGGTAGCGCAGGCGTTTCTGTGGTGCTGCAGGTCGCCTTCCACGCCAGGACAATATACCGCCTGCCTTGCCCTCCCTAACATCCCATCGAAACCTTGATGGTCCGCGTGGAGGTTCGCTGCTACCCGTCGTCTGAGCTCAACAGGAATCACCAGGCGAAGGGACCCCTGCTCGTACGTATACGTCACCAGTCCTTGGGACACCTCCAACCTGTCCTTGACCTCGTAAAACTGATGCAGACAAGCCAGTCCCTAGGCTCGATGTGGATACCAATCACCGGCTGTCACCTTGGCAAGGAGTAGTTGATAGTCCGGGTCCTCGGCAGCTGCCTGCGCCACTGCCATGCTGTTCAGGACGATGCACTCGCTGCCGTCGAGCGCGACTACAGTTACAGCCGCCATAGCAACCTCCATGTCGCTGGCCTGCTCCTCATCTGTAGCGTCTGATGGTGCACAGAGCGCGGGGCAGCGAGGCAGGAAATCTGCAGCAGAATTTCTTTTCCCTGGGAGATACTTTATCTGAAATTTATACTGCAATGTCTTCCCCTTCAAGGCGAACAGCCTCGGATTTGCGATGTCCTTCAGCGCTGTCACCCAAGAGCTTGACTAGCGGGTGGTGGTCGGTGATGATTAAGAGATTGGGGCAACCAAGCAGGAAGAGGCGAGCTTTACGGAGGCACCAGGCAACGGCTAAAGCCTCGCCCTCCACTGGTGCGTAGCCTGCCTCCGCGGGTGTGAGGTGACGGCTGCCACACAGCGCGAGGCGCCATCCACTCTTACAGCAGAGGGGGGCCTCTGTCATCGGACAGGGGCAGTACTGCTGCAGGACAACGAATCCAATGCCCACCTTACTCCAGTCTGTCACCACAACGGTAGGTCCTTTCATAGAAGGTAAGGCCCTCCTTGGCCAGCTTGCAGATAACGTCCTTGGCTTCCTGAAACTTCTCCTGCAGGTTAGCATCCCAGTACACGTTCTTGCGGAACGGCTCCATGACTAGCGCGGTGGTGAGGAAGGGTGCTACTTACTGCGCCATATAAGATAGGTGAGACAGACCGTCAACTGGTAACAGTCTGACAGCCTGGGTGTCGCTAGCTGCTCAGGCAGCGCCCAACATATCTCACAATATATGTTTAATTTCTTTATTTTGATTGTTATAAGTGTTCATGTGGAGAGATGAGAAAAGCCTCACCAACCAATACAACTGCTGTCACTGGTAGAAAAAGATTACTCAGTACATGTGAAGGATGTTTCTTTTTTTTTTCTCTTATTTTTGGATTGTACATTTTTATTTGAATTTTTGTTTAATAAACTTTTTTTGATTTCGTTTGTTTGGTCACATAACGATAACCTAAATGGATATCGAACTATGAGAAACAGGCGTAACATTAAAAACATTTTTGGGAACATATATATGTGAGGGGGTCCTCGGTTTATTTTCTGTCATAGAGGGAGTCCTTGGTTCAAAAAAGTTTGAAAACCCCTGTTCTAAGGAAGAGCGCACCTGTAACTTGTAGAGTGTCTCCAGCCCTCTACCATCGAGAACCCATTACATTCTCCTTAGAGATGTCAGCTTTCCGGAGGCCTCTCTGGCAAGCTGCTCAATGTGGGTTCTGAAGGTCAACCCACAATCATAGGTGACCCCTAATACTTCCACCTCGTCCTGTGGCTTTAGTGTCGCCCCGTTGAAGTAAAGGCGCAGGGCTGTACTTGACCGTGAGACGAGGAGCAGCTGTATTTTGTGCGGGGCAAACTTTATTTACCACATGTTGCCCCATGGAACGATGCGGCTCAGCCTGGTATTCAGCTGGGACGCAGTGACGGG